>VDFB02060962.1:0-20165 GCA_007258455.2 Sequoia sempervirens
AATAAATTCCAATCTCTTGTGGAAGGGGTCGCCTTGGGTCTAGAACCACTTTGCAAACATACCCAGAATGATATTTAATTTGCTCAAAAAGTTGTTAACAAAAAACACCTTCAGCTGTAGTAATATCAACAACACCAAAACTGAGAAAAACTCCAAAATCTTCAACAATTGAGCTCCATCTGCTAGTCTGAATGAGAAGCAGCAATAAAAACCAATTAGATGTTGTCTCTCAAACACGAAATTGATTGGAATCTAGGAGGTAAGCATCCCTCGAAGAAATAATCACAATGTCATTTCGACAACATAACTTTAGCAATTAACAATGGATACCAAATGCTGGAGCAAGGCTTCACTTTTATAGAAAAGGAGAAAACTCTTCAACTCCCCTTCAAGGCACGCCAAAAGTCATAGAAGAGACTTTTCAAATTTCAAGAATTTCTAATTCTTCCTCAAGGGTGGCGTTCCACTTCATGAGCGGCAATGCTTTATTTACTAGCACTTGCACCAGAAGGGGTGCAAGGGGTACGCCGATAGATAATTATATCTAAGTAAACATATCAAAAATTGTAGTTTCTAGTGTCCATACAAGTTTGTAATAGGAATTTGAAATGCATACACAAGATTTTTGATTTACATATTGATTGGAAGGCATCAAAGTATTTTGTATTGGAATGGGTGCAATGGTACTATGGTAGAGAATTATATGTTAAGTAAACATGGCAAGAATTGTAGTTTGTAGTGTCTATATATGTTTGTAATAGGAGTTTAAAACACATACACAAGATATTTCATTTACATATTGTTTGGAAGGCATCAAAGTTTGCTGCATTACAAATTTGTTTATAGTGAATTGAAAGATTGAAGCATAACAATTTCAAATATGATGCTTTTGTAGTCGATGGTTTGATTAGTAAAAGAGCCGACACAAAGAGTTTGTGTTGTACATCTATTTGTTTGTACATATGCAAGAACAAGATAGTAGACATACATCATAATCATAGTGATTTTTTTTTTTTTGAAAAATACACAATATAGAATAAAATGTAAGTAGTTGTTAGAAGGAAATGTAGGTTTTTGACTGTCTAAGTGCATAAGGTCAACATTTTTTTAGAGTAATGTCAATGGAAACATAATTCACGATAACAATAAATCAACCAAATTTTAGCATGTAAATTTGAAATAACACCACAACGAAAAAAAATTAAATGAGACGAACGAAAACCAATCTCCCTCCAACAGCTACTAGCATGGAGGGGTTGTACACCACCATCTGATATTCCACCAGTGCCAATTCAATTAGCTAAAATGCAGCTGCTTCCAACTGAAAAAAGTCAAAAGTTCATTAAAAATAATTTAGGAAATAAATGAAAAGCTTAAATCAACCTTTTAATCTATGAAATTACGGCGAAGTTTACTTTATCATCTGAGCCAACAACTTGGAGGAACCTTCTCATGAAGACATAAGGAGTAGGCATAGTCAAGTTGAATACCAAAGCAGTCAGAATTGATATCTCCATTCTTGGGATTTCATTATTGGCATTGATAGACTCAAAAATAGCAAAAAAAAAAGTCAACACTGGGGATAGAAACCTCCTCATACTTGCATGCCAAAAGAATTGCAGTCACCCCCAGAAGCTGTAATTTGCTTCTGAGAATGGGTTGGCTTGAAAGATATCTATCGATGATATTCACAGTCAGGAATAAAGTTTCATGCCTCAGTTCATATTTTTGGTGGATCTATAGAAATAACAAATCAAATGAAGAATATTCAATTTATCTATACTTTTGCAATGAATAGTAGAATGGAATGAGTGTCTTTGTAAATTACACACAACACCTCAATGAGCCAGTCGACAAGAATTCTCCTCATCCTTGCAGTCACTTGTGGTTGACGAGGCAAATAATCTCCTTGAACAGAACTCATAACCTATCGCAAAGTAAAACCTCATGAAATCCTAGTGTACTGGATGCCACATTGTTAAAATTATCTCATTCATGCATTATAGAATGTCCTATTTCTAGGTCCTCTGCCTTGTGTTCTGATTGATAATAATCCAAAACTTATAACTTTATAAAAAAAACATTATGAATTGTTGTATTCTTGAAAATTAATCCTAACAAAACAATTACCACGAAATCCTATATCCCTACATATCTACAAACTAATCTTAAACATAGGCTTACTCACTTTTGAACTCATGTTATTTTGAGAAGATAAACTCCAGGTGCATTAAATTGATATAAACCAAACTCTTAGATACCTGAAGGAAACAAGGCATAGTATTCCAACCTCTGATTGATGATAGAAGCTAAAAATGTCTTGTACAAAGTCCCTATAACACATGGGGTCATCTGCATGAGCTCTATTAATATCTGGTACCAAATTCTGAAAGAAGGTATACTAATAAATGTAAAACAATGGAAAAATTTGGTGAAAAAATCCTTAACTTAAAAAATCAATCCAATACCAATTCTACACTAATTACTAACAAAGAAAAATTCCTTGAACAAACCTCATCCTGCCTTGCAAGAGATTGGTTATCCTCTCTCAATAATGTCATTTGGGATCGAGTGATAATTTCATTAGTGTTCCCACTAACTTGCATAAGTTCTGGAGAAACTTACATGGGTTCAAGGTAAACTTGCATAGGCTTGGCGGAATTATGAACTTCATTACTCAGGGGCCTACTACGGGACCTTCTCTGCCTCTTTCTCCTATTACCATTTTCATCATGTTCTCCTTCTCCCTACATTTCATAAACACAAAACTTCAAGCAAAGATTACAAGAGAAAGAACTGAGGAGACTTAACTATGGTAATTTACTGAGTTAGAATAAAATAAACTGTATCAAATGTTGGTTACTAGCTAGTGTTTCATCATATTCCCTAAATCAAAAGCCAAATTTATACAAGCTATGAAATAGAATATAGACTACAAAAAAGAGAAGAAGTAAAGATCTACAGAAGACAGTTTCCATGAAATGTTAATAGCCAACAATTTTTCTACAAGCTATGGACCCAAAGGTGGTGTATTCCTAAATGCAGGCTTAACATAAGACAGTAAAATGGTGAAGCACGGTAGTATCCTTCAAAGACATAAAAAGGGTACAATAATCTCTAGTTGTGAATTGCCACCATTTTGTGTAAAATTTCCTATCAATGCAAAAAGGAAAAATGCAAATCGTGTAAATGTTAATGCAAAAATGAGGCAAACATGCCTTCTCAGAGCGGCCTTAAGGTCAATTTTGTTCTTGGAGCCACCTCTTTGTTAAGGTTCTTCCCAACTCTTTTGTGAAGTCTTCACAGCCACATCAGCAACAAACTTGAAATATGTTGGAATAAAGATAGTTGCCAAGTCCCATCAATTACTGCTCTGATTTAGCTCCCACAGATTTGAACACTCTGCCATTATATCTGATTTGTAACCCACCATGTAAATGCTCTATAACACACAACATGATAGTGAGGAAGAAGAAATACTGAGAGGCAGAGTGGTGTCAAGAGACAGTATGAGTAAAAAGGGATGTGAATAGACTTATTTCAACAATAAAATTTAAGCTAGGAATGGATTTACCTGAGGTAAGTATGTAATTTAAAGCTATGGCATCTTGTAAGTGACATCTTGAGAGCTTTTCTAATGCTCTCTTCCCCTTTCTCTTCGCTTACTTTCTACTCATGTAATTCAATTCTTGTGAGATGAATAATAATCCAAAGCTTCCCTGTACAAATATAGTGAAATTGAAGAATTGTTCTTTTCTACATACTATTTAAGTGCTAAATCGATTGAATGGTGGGAAGAGATGCATATCAAGGAAGAATATCCTATGCTGGTTTGGATCATGACAAGGTGTCCTTCCATTAAGACATGAATTATGTCCCTTGCTATGCATTGTATCTTATTTAGCGCAGCAAGAGTGGTTTACCTTTTTCAATTCGTATCATTCTGTTTTGTTTTGGTTCAGGTCGAGGAATGTTCAAATTGGAAAAGGGATGCAAGAGTGGTTTACAAATTTGTTTGTTTTGTTTTGGTTGAGGATGAGGATGCTACAGATTGGCAAAGGGCTGCAAGAGTAGCCTTGTTTAGTCTGAATTGCAAAGAGTTGAATGGCACCAGTGATGAGCTGATGGATCGCTCCTCCATTGCCATTGATGTGGACACAACTGTTGCAGTCATTTCACTCCTTAATCAATCCTCATCCACAAAACCAGTGAAGAATGTATGAGTTCCCTTAAAAATTTAGTGTTAGAATGAGGGCCACAACCTAACCAATGGGACTATGCAGCCAACCAATTACACCAAAACCAATGCTCTAATTCAAAATAGCAGCCAACAAATCAAAATGAAATAATAGGCATATCCAGAACACACAATGAAATACTTTAACCCATCATTTACAAGATAGAAAATAAAACTTACTAGATGACACAGCTTTAAATAGCATACTTACCTCAGGTGAATCCATCCTGCCTGACTTAGATGTAATAGCACAGCACCCTAGTTTGGTTGATTTCACTGCAAAGATAGGGCGCACCCTTCCACTTTAATGACATAATTTTATAGAGGTCCCAAAATAAAGCATTCCATTATCTCATTATTTTTCATGGAGTGTGTGCAATCATCAAAAGATTGAAGAGTTCAACAAGAAAAAACTACATACACATGGCTAAAAGGGGCTGAAACTCTGCACCAACATTTGCAAAAGGAAGAGGCCTCTAGAGTGGATACGATTTCACCTCCCTTCCCTTAGTTTCAGCCATGGCAGTAGCTGACATTCCTTGGAGACAATATTCATTCCTATAATTTCTTGCGTCATTTGAATTTCTTGTGCCGCCATTTGAATTTCTTGCGTCATTTGAGCCAGCCAAAAATGCAATGAGAGATCCAATGACACCAACTGTTAAAAGAGGACACCCCCATCATAAGACCAACAGTCGAAGAAGGGGTGGGCGATGATGCCTCAGCCTCAACAACAAAAACCACACCGACCATCATCTGCAACAAAAACAAATTGATCTGCTCCTTCCATTTACAAAACCCTACGTACCACAGTGAAAAAGAAATTGATAGGCGAGGCGTAAGTCTCCTCCGGCCCATTGCTTTGTCTATTTCGCCTTCTAGCGAAAATATGATTTTGTTTGAGATCACGAATGGCCGGATACCGTCATTTTTGAGGGCGTGGGAAGCAGCAGGAAATTGTTGGCACAAACTACACAGCCATACGAGCGTGAGACGGGGTTTGGGATCGAAACCTCACATATATATAGCCTATGCGGCTAAATATTCTATTTTTCTCATAATGACTTTGACCCCCTTCAAGTCCGGTTTTGAAATAAGCAGGTTATTCACTAGGCCGTGGGGGATTGGCCCGAAAAATAGAACATTAATGCCGCTTTATTTCAAAATTTCACCAAAAATGCTTTTGAAAGCCAAAGGCTTAAACCATAACCAAAATTGCTCCAATTTGAAAGATGAATTGAAGGTGACAAGCGAACCCTTTGCCAAAATTGGTATTTTACTAAAAATAGTAAATACCTAGAAATTCAAACCTCAACAAAGGAAACCCTAATTTCACTTTTGATCAGCTATGGATTTCGAATCAGGCTATCGATCCAAAGAAAGGTGTAGCGGCCAAAGAGTGAGGTTGGTCAGCACTTCCCAAATTGCTTGATATCAAGCAATGCCCTGGCACCTCAAAAGCTGATCCACCAAACGCTAGCAGGATCAGGATTTGTCCATCTCGAGGTCCCATCATCAGCGTCTTTGCTCTACTCTTATCCACCACGAATGAAATCAGCACTAGAGCGCAAACCATCCTTGCAACCTCAAGGAGATAACATGCCTGAAATTCAAACTGAAAAACATGGAAGGAATGGAATCAAAATCTAGTAGCATCTCATGCCCAATAAACTCTGAGGAATTAACATCTGCGATGTCAATGTCAATCACCATCCCGAGAATAAAGAAGATTACTCTAAACAACTCAAAGATATTCTCATCAACATCACTCCTCAAAGCATCAAACCAAATCACAACAACAAATGTGATTCCATCATAGCTACTTGCAAAAGAATAAACAGCCCTTTGCATGTTCATAACAGCCGCATCATCAAAGCTCCTCAAGGATGTATAATGCCTCTTCTGAATAATTCTGATATATGCAAGAAAATTTATGAAAACTCCCACTAAAATCTCAAAAGTCTCAAAAAGTTGAACCCAAACAAGCAAGGGTTCGCTGCCCCAAACACTAGTGCAAGAAATTGTATAGAGTAAATCACTGGAAAGGAACTTATACACTATCCAAATCTGGTCCAAATCACTATGGAGCATCATTTCCCACTTTTGAGGCCATAAACCATTACTGAAAAAAGATTGAGAAGAGGAAGAATGAATGTACCAGCTACCTATGAAAACTGAAATGAACCTCTCAAAATCTGATTTTAGGAAAATCATCATGCAATGAACTGAACATCTGCTGCAATACTGAAAATCAGTGTCCATAATAGAACAATTGCTCATGACCAAGGCTGGAAACATCTTCTCAAGAAACTCCAAACCAACATTAAACCATCCTTTGTTCAAAATATCTCTCCAATTCACCAGTTGATGAGCAAAAAGAACCTTCAAATGATTGGCGAAGATGTGGACATCATCAGAGGATCTGAAAATTAAATTCTTATCTCTCCAAAGATTCCTCTTTCTACTTGTAGCAATCTCCATCAAGCCATGTTGAGGATTCCAAACATGGATACTCAACTGAAAATGTTCTTCAATGCATCTAAAAGAGTACACAACACTTCTCCAAGTACTAATCAAGGAAAAATGCAAACTCAAGAATTTATAGTCTTCTTTGATAAACCCATGTAGCCCACCCATGAAAACATCAACATTAATGGAGCACAAAACAAATGTTTTCCTCAATTCCCATTCCCTCAAAGGACTAGGATGAGCCAAAACATCACTCAACTCAAGAGATAGATTGTTAAGAAATTAAATAATTTGATTAGGTTCAACTTTCTCCCAAACTTCATGAGTAATAAGTCTAGAATCTTCACTCTTTGCTGCTGCAATGGAGTGACTAGGAACTACCACCAAATCAAGAATGAAAGACTCAACATTAGAGTTCAAAGAAATCTGCAAACAAGAGTAGGAACAATTGTTGCAATATTGAAAATCCACATTCATCTTGACCAAATTGCTCGAACACAAGGGTGGAAACACCCACTCTAAGAGCTCCATTACAGCAAAGAACCATTCTTTGCTCAAAATTTCTCTCCAATCCATTTGTTGATAAACAAATGGAATCATCAAGTGGTTGGTAAGAAAGGAAAAAACACCATTAATTTTGAAAGTTTGATCCTTATCCCTCCAATGAACCTTCCTACCATACCCCAAAAGATTTTTCACAACAAATTCCTGAGTGCCAATCAACTCCAATTGTACACCCAAAAAATTATTGACTTCTTTGGTAAACCATTGAAGTCTATCCAAGAAAGCTTCAAAAACAAGGGAGCCTGAAACAAACATCGTCTTCAAATCCTTCTCCCAAGACAGGATAGTGTGAGCATTACTCAATCCAAAGGATAAACTGTCAGGCATGTAAACAATGTCTTACCAAAACATGTTTTAACAACACCTTGGTGTCAAAGATGGGGAAGTCGTCATGAATCAACACTTCCCATATGGAGATTGAATTCTCTAAACCTCTTATGCATTCACTTACAAGCAAGCTTGGAGGATTATCAATCACAGAATATATCTCGTCCCTACATTCTCTAAGAAGTTTGAAATCAGCTAGCTGGTCTCCTACCTCCATTACACCCAACTGAACATTCGCTAACATGCACTTTGTTGATTCAAGCTCAAGAGTAAGCTTATCAAACTTTCTTTCACATCCTTGAAATAAACCAATGATCTTTATGAATTCGTAGGCATAGTCCCGATCTTTAATCCAACATAGATACCCTGATTTCATAATCACTAAGGAGTCTTTAATAACTTGCAAATTAAAGAGAGTGACTCCATCCCAAACTCCTTCCTGTCTCTCATCACTCAAACTATGTGAGCGGTCAAATCTGAATAAGGCATGCACCTCATCCCCAATGGAAAACATGAATTGTCCTTTCCACTCACAAAAGTGCAAGGATGGTGAACAGCTGATAGGCTGCATTTCAAAATCAAAACTCTATTCCTTGTCTTTGTTGCCCCCATAGCTGCTCCAAGACTCCTGTCTTTCACCACCCACCAACTGAAAATACTCAAGGTCATGAAGAGAATCAAATCTTACCAATTCTTTGGACCTCTGTTTACAATCAACTACATAAAGAGGAAAATTTGATTCGAATTTGAGAATTTTTTTAACCTCTTCATCAACAAAGGCCCCGTGGTCTTCTAGTTCTATTTCCCCTTCATTGTCTCCTTGATTATATGTTAAAGAAGCCCCCAATTTGATCAATGAGTCATTATTAATCACAGACCTGAAAGCTTTAGCAACAAAACTAAAATGGTCATTATGGGGATTTTTCATGCAAGCTACTTTGTCAAAAACAACTTCTCCTCCAAAGGCCGTCTCATAGCTTGTAGTGAAATCTGAATTTTGTTCTTTATTGGGATCAAAGGGAAATCTATCCCATACAAGTTCCTTAACAAAATTAGTTGCCTTCACACCTGGATCCCAAATGTTGAAGGGCTGATTATTTTGTTCAAAAAGAAACTGTCCTTCATACTCCACTTGGAATGGTGACTTTTTGAATGAGACACCTCCGAACTCAACAAAACTGATATCTTCATGAGAATCTTTCTCCAAGAGCTTAGTTTGATGATCAAACGATTCTAATCCATAACTATTCATGACATCTTCACTGGAATGAAGTAAAGAATCATCATTACTAGCTGATTTGAAGACTTCATCCTTCTTGTCTTCAATGAGCCCTTCATGTAAAGGTATATTACTGATCTCTTCATAAGTGGTTACAAGCATACCAAGGAGCTCTTCTTGATTACTTGTCATAGAATCTTCATGTGTATTCAAAACTGATGTTTCCTCCTTGCACTCACCCTCAACATGTGCAAACAACTGCATATCAATAGGTACTTCTTGAGAAACTGCCTTAGAATCATTGAGAACAACATTTTATTCCCATCCTTTGCACTAATAACTACCTTATTTTTCTGCCCTGTCTTCTTCAAGTGTGGCTTCAATTTTCTCTCACACTGAATGACCAAATCTCTGATCAACAAACCAGCATTAGAGGAATTCTTTCCTTCTTGTTCATGAATGTTTAACAGAAAAGTTAGGATGGATTTTGGAATGTCATCCATCTCATTGATAGTCAAAACTAAAATGCTTCTCATTGTTGGCACTACAACCTCCTCCTGTTCACTCCAAGTTGAAATGAAGAGGTAATGGATCAAATAATATATTCAATCTTGCATACCTAGTTCAACCAACAACATACTTGTTTTGAGTTCAAAAAATATCTTCAATAGAGCAACTCTTCTTGGAAACAAACTATTTCCAGTTTCATCCAAATCTTGAAAACTCTCCACTATCATATTTAATATGATCTTCATGGTTTCAACATCATAAGGCAAATGGGGAATTACAATTCTTATTATCTCCATGAAACAAGAAGAAATCAGCAGCTTGGTTTCTTCATCAGGATTCCCCAACCAATAGGGCTGATTCAAAGAATTCACTACAGGAGCTAGTGCCAACTCCATTTTCTCTGAAGGTGATGGCTTCACTTGTCTTAAACAATGTTCTAACAAATGAAGAATTTTCTCTTCATTTTCTCTTGACTGAAATTCTTTACCAAGTCTCTTTCCAACCATAAAAAGAGTCTCTGCCAACTTCATCTCTTCTTCATTAGCCATGCCTAATTGCCAACTTCTGGATATCACAAGGAGATGAACTAGAATCTGCTCTGACTTCCGGTGTAGTACCGAAGATCTCTGTCACTCATCTTCCTAAACATGAAGCATTGATCAACAGGATGGTAGGATCTTCTGCTCTAGTACCACTGAAATATGCCCCTTAATTTTTTTCTTGGATTTTCACAACACAAACCAACACTACGTCAAATGTTAGCATTAGATCCCAAAAGATATCCAAATTTAAAAGATCTCAATGCCAAGAGTGCACACTCAATCCCAAGGAAGGAGAGGCGTTATCATATGGTGGAGAAAACAAAGCAATAATTTAAACTTGAAATACAAAGCTGGAAATGAAATGTAGGCGGTGATCCGACCATGAGCAATCCACGCTACCACTTGTTCAGTGGGGGGAAGATAATTACAATGAAATACAATTCGTCTGCTGTAGCGGGCATCCACTCATGAGTGGGAATTCACCACTTTTTAGTGGGTATAAATGAGAGATTGACAAGTTCTTTTTCCACACTGGCGGCAAACCATCCAGGGGTACTTAATGCAAAATTATAACAAGTAATTGCAACAATAACAATGATTGGATTAGTACTACTAAATCTCAACCTTACAATCAAGGAATCTGCAAATACAAGTATTACAATGATAGAGAATAATGCTAAGATGTAGAGAATGAATGCTTTACAATGTTTATCCCTCAAATGATGAAGTAAAGGCCCAAAATAGAAAACTAATGCAATCTGATATAAAAATCCAAGTTATGGAAATTCTGATAAGCAAACAGAAAACACCATGAAATGCTCATAACTTCATCAAATTACCTCCAATTTGAATGAAATCAAATGCAATGGTCAACTAGAGGATGGGCGCCCAAACCAAGATGAAGAAACAACCACAAAAGACCAGCATTAATTTATTGGCTTGAAATTCAATACTTCTTGAATGATACGACCCCAAGCTAGGGCCATTTTGTAATATAAAATCAAAGACTTGGAAATAAATTCCAATCTCTTGTGGAAGGGGTCGCCTTGGGTCTAGAACCCCTTTGCAAACATACCCAAAATGATATTTAATTTGCTCAAAAAGCTGTTAACAAAAAACACCTTCAGCTGTAGTAATATCAACACCAAAACTGAGAAAAACTCCAAAATATTCAACAAATGATCTCCATTTGCTAGTCTAATGAGAAGCAGCAATAAAAACCAATTAGGTGTTGTCTCTCAAACACGAAATTGATTGGAATCTAGGAGCTAAGCATCCCTCGAAGAAATAATCACAATGTCATTTCGACAACATAACTTTAGCAATTAACAATGGATACCAAATGCTGGAGCAAGGCTTCACTTTTATAGAAAAGGAGAAAACTCTTCAACTCCCCTTCAAGGCACGCCAAAAGTCATAGAAGAGACTTTTCAAATTTCAAGAATTTCTAATTCTTCCTCAAGGGTGGCGTTCCACTTCATGGAAACATTAACTTTATTTAATATTCTATTTTCTCCTTAATGACTTTGACCCCCCTTCAAGTCCACATTTTAAAACAACTTGAAGTTATTCCACTAGGCCATGGGGTCAACTGAAAAATAGAACATTAATGCCTTTATTTCAAAATTTCACCAAAAAATGCTTTTGAAAGCCAAAACTTAAACACAAGCAACTACTCCAACTGAAAAGATGAACTGAAGGCTAACAACCGAACCACTGCCAAAATTAGTATTTACTAAAAATAGTAAATACCTAGAAATGCCACAAACCTCCAAGCAAGGAAACCCTAATTTCACTTTTGATCAACCTACGGATTTTCGGAAATAGGTTATAAGTCAAAGAAGAGTGTATGGCCAAAATGGGGACATTACACATGCAGTACTTCCAACTTTTTCCCAAAAGAATCTATCAAGCTTAGCACCACTCAACATGCTCCTAGCTCTTTCCACCAAGGTTTGGTTCATTCTTTCTACTACCCTATTTTGTTGAGGTGGATAAGGAGTAGTATTTTTTCAAACAATACTTGCATGCTTACAAAACTCATCAAATTCCCTAGAATATGTATACACTACATAGCCGGATCAACTTTTCCTTATCTTTATAATCTGTTTTGCTTCTTACATTTAGCACTTTAAAATTAAAATTTTTATTACACTTATACATTTTGAAGAAATGAGTAAAAGTCTTATTAAAAATGTATCCAAAGGTCAAATTTGGGTGTCGTATCTTATGAGGGTTAAAGATATTAAAATTTCAAAATACTTGAAGTGATTTAGATGCATTGAGCAACCCTAATCTACAAAGGCCTAGATCTCCCAGTTTTTTATCCCTGCTTTTAGGAAACTGCTATTTTCTAGAATTTTATAAAATAAAGTAGCTTTTGGAATTTTTAGGTTTCTTTTTGGAAGCGAATCTAAACCAAAACTTTTCCACAAGGAAATAGAAAGTTGGTCCATTAGGGTTCAAACTAATTTTGATTGACTCAAAATACTTCCATATCAGGTTGGTGTAGTCAGAATCTCAAAAAGATCAGTTTTTCCCTAGTGGGTATATTCTGCTTTTTCAGAAGTATATCAGGAGCTCTGAGGTCATCAATGGAGGTTAGTCAGCTGTCAGGCGTTAGATTCAACACTCAAGCATTCAATAGGAGGTGAGTTTTGAGCAAGCACGAAGAAACGAGGAAAAAGTTGAAAACATTGAAATTTTGACTAAGTCTGCTAAGTGAAGAAGGGTGACCATTTTTTTAGGGCACTAGATGGTGAAATTAGGGTTTGAGATTCTAAGTAAGGTTGTTTAGTTTCCTTCCAGCTCTGCAACGGATCTGGCAATATAGTCATCAAATCATCCAATCATCCGGAATTCAAGATCAAACAGGGAGGATCCAAACATAAGTTAGAATAAAAAAACAAGAAAATCACCAAAGTTTGACTAAGTCCAGGAACTTTGAGCGTCCCAAGTGCACAGGGGCGCCCAACTTTTTGAAAGGCCAAATCCAATAGTTAGGGTTTTCGGATAAGATCAATTTCTTCAAATTTCAGTCTGCTTTGCAACAGATATATTTGTCAGGGCATCCAATTAGACAATCTTCGGTAAATCCAAATCAAAGTTGAAGGTACAAAATGAAGGTTTCAACTTTGAAAGATGAAAATAAAAAAATATTCTAAGTTTGGAGGTGTTGGGCGCCCCAGAAGGAGATAGGCACCCTTGATTTTGAGGGCTTAAAAAGGTAAATTTGCAAGTAGAACCTCCAGCGTGATTTCCTTAGAGATGATCAGGCTTTCCAATGAAACTGTCCGCTCGTCAATCCAAGTTGGCAGTCGTCAAATACAAGAGGCTAAACAGAGGGTTCAAAACAAGCTAAAAGTCAAGAGTCAAAGGAAAAGGTGAAACCATAGAGAAATTGGCTAACTTTGGTGAAGTTGGGCGCCCCTGGAGAGAAAGGGCGCCCAAGGTTTTGAGCTCAGAAATGATAAAATTTACAGATACAACCTGCAAGTTCAGCTCGTCGATTTCAGTCAAGCTATCCAATGAATCTGTCAGCTGGTCAATCGGATTAGCGTAGCTCCCGGGACTAAGATTTCATCAGAAAATCAAAAGAAAAAGGAAGAACTTGAAAATCAGAAAAATGGCTAACTCTGGACAAAATGGGCGCCCCTGGAGGAAATAGGCTCCCATGAATTTGAAGGTCAAAATGAAGTTTTTTGCCAGAGACACCTCTAGAAAAATCTTCTTAGAATCAGTCAGGCTATGCGATGAATCATTCAGCTCACTCATCAGATCAATCTGGAAGCCAAAAATCAGGATCAAACCAAGGGTCAAAATGGAATAAAAGTTGAAAAACTCAGGAAAATGGTTAAGTCTGAAAGAAGTAGGCACCTTTAGCCAAGAAGGGCGCCCAAATTACAATGCCTTAGTGAAAATTTTCAAATTTTCAAAAGTTTCAAAAATGGCAAGAGGAAGAGAATGTCCAAATTCATTGAACAGGCCAATTTTAGGGTTTTGAAGATAAAGCAAAAAGAAGAAAACCTATTTCAAGAGCCTAAGTCTATTTAACAGCTCCTCTTCCATGGTTTCATTGTACTACTTGAGGGTGGCATCCAAGAAGGTAAGTTAGGCAAGTTTGAAGTTATATTTCATAGTTAGGAACTCAAATTTATTGATTCTTCATCAAAATTTGCAAACCAGCATAAGGAGCCTTACGCTTTTTCTTTTTCATCTAGAGTCAAATTTTTGAAGAAAGAAGGAGGCCAGATTTTTCAAATTTACAGGCCATAAGGTCTTATCTCATTCTTAGAAGGAATTCTCAAGGAATTCATCAAGTTACATGGCTCCTTTTTATTTGCATGTCGATTAAGAATCCTCAGTGCATTGAATTTTTTTTTTTTATCATATAGGTACTCCCTCCGATTTATCTTACGAAGAAACCCATATCACAGCTTTTTGAAGCAAATTTCAAATTTCTAAAGGGTTGGCTGCTTTTTCGATCCAGCCATGGGTTTGTTTTCAAATCACGATCAATTTGGTCCATTTCTAATTGTATTTTAGACGAAACCTAGGTATAGCTTTTCATAAGAAGAATTGAATTAGAGGTTTGTAGCTTTGATCCTAAAATCAAATTTTCAAAATGGATGATCTAGGATTTGTCTTACAATGGAAATTCTAAACTGAAATTCCATATCTTAGAAAAATTCAAAAATTTGGCATTTGGAGGAAAGAAAAATCCAACATTCTAAAATAATTGATTTACTCAAAACTTGGCTTTAGACCTAAGCGAGTTTACCAGTCATTTCTTCAAGGGAGTTTCAAAGATAGAATTACACTCCCAATGATTTCAAGACCAAATCCAGCTCTCTGCAAGCAGTCTCGTAACCAGGACTTGCATCACATCCGGCGGTGTTTGATCTACATGCTTTGGAGAGTCACAGAGCACTTCAGCGAGCTTGGGGACATATACAGGGCTCCTGCAGCAATCTATTTCCCTGCTTTAAGTTTTACGGCCTCGAGTTTGTAATCGCTTGCATCAAGCATTACAATCCGGCTACAAGGGAGATTCAATCAGTTGATGGCAGATTGATCTGCAGTTTGAAACCTGATATGATTGAGAAATGTTTCTCCATTCCCCCTTGGCCTGAAAGTGTCACTATCTCAAAGGGCGAATGTGAGAGGATGTGGGAAATGCACAAGGACAAGTATAGCAAGAAGATTGCTCAAAGGTGAATGAAAGAAAAACATAAGATTCTACCAAGTCACATTTCCATGATGTTAGCAAAGTTCGAGAAAGCGGCCAATAAGGTTGAAGATCTCCTGAGATCAATTGCAAATGGAGAGGATATCTTAGAAAAGTGTAGCTTTGCTATTGAGGGCATAGATGCACTGAACCAGGACACAGTTTCCTACTTTTTAGCTGATGTCATTGAGATTTAAAGCAACTTTCTTCTAGAAGCTTTCTTTTCGCTTTCTTTCTATTCTTGGAACAATTCTTATCCATTCTTTGAAGAAGAGAAAGTAGATTAATGTAATGGTTGGTGTTTCCCACTTTTCCTGCTTTCTTAGGTGTTAGATGTTATCTTCTTTCTAGATTTAGAAATAAAGCTTGCTTGCTGAGCAAGCCCTAGATTGTAAAAGCAAGGAGATTTTAGGGTTCCCTACTCCTCTACTTGCCTATAAATAAGAGCCTTTGCTCATTAGTTTTCTTTAACCATGCTAGTGATAACAAAATGCTTAGGCTAAGTGCCTTCTATTTGTTATTCAGTGTTGTTCAATTGTTTTATGATAGCGAATTGTTGAGTCTCTTTTAGCCAAAAAGTAGTTATTGTAATTGTTGTTCCTATTGTGTAAGAACAAGTTTTGCAAGCCTTTTTAGCTGCAAGCTCTTGTTCTAGGCATGTGTTTAGTTATTTTTGTTCCAGAAGTTTGAGAAATAAAATCATGAGCCTCCTTTGCCTTGGTATAACGTCTCAAATTTCCGTTATTTGTGTTATGATTTTGTGATCTTAATTTCAACTTACATTGAAGTGTGTAGATGTATGTTGAGAAAGAGTTTATTGAAGCACTTTTTCAGAGAATCAACCTTGTTCATTTCTAATTTCTCTTGCCCTTCGTATTACTTGAGAAGTTAGAAATGTCTTTAGCTTAAGTTAGTCGTAGTTGAAATTCTTAAATTAGAAAATCTCAGCTACGATGTTTGTGTTTTATAAAACTTGTGCTCTAGCTTATCAAAAAGATAGGCAACTTAGTTTTTAGTTTACTTTCTTTCAACACCATCAGCAAGAGGGAGCTTCCCCTCCTAATTTGAAGAGCAATTTTACTGTGCATAATTGTCTGTTTCAAATACGCATTCTAGAGGTGTGAATTTAAACGCCAACACTTCTCAAATAAGGCTTTAAATTCCTTAAACTTAGTGAAAACTTCATATTTTGCATGCACAAAATAAATCCAAGTGTATCTTGACACATCATCAATGAAAGTAACATAATAACGAGATTTTCCAAAAGAGTCAACTTCCATTGGTCCAAACACATCTGAATGAATGATCTCTAATAACCTCTCAGCTTTATTAGTCCCATTAGGAAATGATGACCTATTCTGTTTACCAAACACACAATGCTCACAAAAATCATTTTTGCCAATAGAATAATCAGAAATACCATTAGCCAACTTTTTAATCAAAATGGTCTTAAGACCCTTTTCACTTATGTGACCCAATCTATGGTGCCACAACATACATGCATTTTCATTGCTAGCTACATTGGTAGAATTACAAAAGTGGAAGCATTAAGCCTAAACAAAGTCCCAATCCGAGATCCTTTAGCTATCACCAAACACCGTCTTACCAACCTGCAACCAGACTTGTCAAATGTCACATGCATTCTAGAATCATTCAACTTGGATACTGAAAGTAAATTTCTCGTAAGTCCCAGAATATGTAAAACATGATCAAGTGTTTTAACCCTCCCATCACTAAAACACAACTTTACCTTTCACTTACCAACAATCTTCATGTTGTTAGGAAAACTTCTCCCCCATCATAAGCTGAATATAAAGTAAACCACTCCTTGTGAGGAGTCATATGGTAGGAGAAAATTGAATCACTAAGCCAAAAATTGTCACTAATAGTGTTAGCAAAAATAAACAAAGCATCAAAATCACCATCTTCGAAGGACTTTTTCTTTGAAGTATCCAAACTCTTTATCTTGTTTCTACACTCCTTTTTCGCATGCCCTCTCTTACCACAATTCCAACACTTTACTATGCTCTTCCCGAGGGTTTTAGAACGTCCTTTAGATTTGTCTCTCTTCTTGTCCCCTTTAGGCCCTCCTTTTTCTTTGGACATTCCTTGCACATGCAAGACATCTTGGGAGCTCACATGCATGGACTTTCTCCTCATTTCCTCCGAAAGAAGTATTGCAATGAGACTATCCATCTTCGGTTTTGTACCACCACCACTTATGACAAAAATTAAATTTTCCCAAGATTCGGGTAAAGAAAAAAACATCAAAATACATTTATCTTCCTCTTCTATCTTAACATCTACAAATACATGTTGACTTATAATCATATTAAAAACATTTAAGTGTTCTTTTATAGAATCACCATCCTTCATTTTCAAAGAATATAAACGTCTTTTGAGATACAACTTATTAGTTAGACTTTTAGTTTGATAGATTTCACCTATCCTCCACAACTTGAATGTGGTAGATTCTTTCAAAACATTCAGGATGAAATCTGCAAGAAACAAATGAGTGGTTCCTCATGCCTTCATGTCCATTTTGTTCCAATCTTCATTAGACATTTTTTCAAGTTCCTTTCACTTGAAATTGCCAACCACTGATCTCTCTCTTCAAGGAGATCCTCCATCTTCAACTTCCACATCACGTAACCAATGCCATTGAACTTCTCAATATCTAGACGAGAGGTAGAAGCCATGGTTTTCAGTCTTCACAAATTTGCAAAACCCACAATGCACAAGCTCCCATTGCAACCAAAAAACCTTCAACACTCAAAAGAAAGGCACCCCTATCTTAACATAACCATTAGCTTTGATACCAAAGGTTGGAAATCAAGGTATAACTTGCAACAATATGAACTTATTAAAGTGGTTGCAAATCTGAAATTATATATTCAAGATTACCATAGAAATATTATGTGATTGACAATTGCAACAATGAAAGAAAAATTTGCAATACCACAAGTCATCAAACACAAGTGACACAAGATATACGTGGAGAAACCCTTGTGGGAAAAATCCACACCCAAAAAGATCCAATATTTGTATTAATCTTCAAGGAAGTACATCAATACAACAATCCTCACTGTAATTCAACAACACTTCGATGCTTTCACAACCTGCAAACAAACTCTTACAAACCACCATCCCAAGGCTCCAATATATAGAAGTTTGTGGGAGAGAATACCACAAATGGTATCCCAAAACAACAAGCAAAACCACCTTGAAAAATCCACGCCCCCTTAGTGGACAACCTATAAACATGGAATAAAATATTAAATTATCACATGGCCTTCACGCGGGTACCACTGGCTTGCACAACCAGTGATGAGTCAGGCAGGGTGCTCCATAATCATTGATGGCCTGCGGCTGATACATGTAAGGTATGCGCCGGCACGCAGGTGCCCCAGCCATGCAAGACGCCGCAAAACCACCGATACTTGGCTGAAGTGCATTTTGCCAAGGTGATTCCCCATAAAGTTGGGCACCCAAGAGGAATAACTTCTCAAAATGCTTTGTGATCACCACCGTAAAGGGTCCACATCTTTGAATGCAATTACAATTTTCCATAAGAAAATAAATAATATATATTTTTATCCCTCATGTCCTCTAGAAAACTTTCTAAAGAACGTGGAGACACATAAATCGACTTAAGAAAACAATTATAATGCCACCTATCCTAACAAGATTGTCCTCCAATCTCCCTTGAACTTGGTTCAATTGGCTAGATCAATACTCATGGTCTTGCAAACCATAGACCACTACATTGTGTGTTATTATGCTTTCAACAATGTTTTCCTTGGTACTTGTCTTGTTCATGAGAATGGGATTCTCGTCCCCCATCAAATAAAAAATATTCTTTTATGGGTGTCAAGTGCTATCAACAATGCACCCATATACATAAATTAATCTTTTTAGTTCATACAAACACTTTTTTCATGTAAGATTTGATTGGGTGAAGGAGAAACCAAATTAATTTGATTCTAGAAAATTATACAAAAAAGTAATTAAATTGTGAAAATGGTAAAAGATGAAGAAAAAATGTTTTCAAAGATAATGATGATATTTTCCATAATGTGACATAAAATTAAGATCATACTGCTCTTGGTTTGGGAGATAAAGTAATTAACCTAGCTTCCTAGGTGATAAGCCCTAAATTTTAATAAACACAAAATATATAATGAAAAATTAAATTTAGCACCATACTTTTTTATTGGACATTATTCATCCTCATACAATATCCTCCTACATACCCAAGCTTTCCCACAATTTGAATTTTGTTTCTTTCACAACTACAACTCAATTTTGGATGCCTTGCATAAAGACTTTACTCCTATGCCAATGTATGGACTAGAACAATTGTTCTTCATTCAAAGTGGATGCCTCTTTAGCAAAATGTCTTTCTTTTTTCTATGCAAACTCTCGAGCATGCCATCATTGCTTACATGCACACATAGATAGAGTAATTTCAAATCTTCATCACATCACTTGCTTTGCACTCTTCAACACAATCACCTATGGAATAATTTTAATCACATATATTATAAATTAATCTAAAATCCTCACAAACTAATGGAAAACACCTACAACAAGACAATACAATATTATCAAAGAACAATTGTCATAAACTAGGGCAACAATGTAAACAATGAAACTAGCCTTTGCATTTTATTCCTCCATTACAAGCACCTAACAAAGATTGTTATGATATAATAAAACATTTTATGATGTAATCAAGGTAACATCATACTTTTATTCATTGCTTGGATATTACACAAAAATGTGTCCTATATTTAAGGACAAGTTTTCATTTAATCTTGATATTCCGTCAATCATAAGCTATCTATGTGAATGATATAACAACTCACTAGATAACCTAAACAATGTGATTACTATTACATAAAGTTGGAATTCAATATTCTAGCATATCTTTACACATATTAGGGCGATTTTTTTAAAATATGAAGAGTGGATGTTGAAGCTCATTGTTGCATTGAAGGGTGAAGAAAGAAAAGTTGCATTTGATGATGATACAATAGATGTTGCAGTAAAGGGTGATGCTATAGTCGA
>VDFB02060963.1:0-22740 GCA_007258455.2 Sequoia sempervirens
TGTCTTACCTGTATGGTTGATGAGCTCAAATCTAGCTCCTACTCCTTGCTTGGACTTGGACTCATCGAAGCACAACGTCCAAAATAGAGAGGAACCTTGGGCCTTGGAACCAATAGAGAATACTTATTCTCTTGGTTGGACATTTGCTTTATCATCTTCAGGTGAAGGCACAGATTCAACATAGCTTTGGTTCAACTATCTTATTTGGATTTCCCCTTTTGGTGTGACTTGTCCTCTTATATGCTCAACTATTGTTTGGCACAAGAAACATTCAAATTTTGAGTGGGAAACATTATGTACTTGGAACCAACTAGGTAATAGGAGCTCTTGAAAATCCATTCTAGCTCCTAAGTTGAGTTGATCTTGCACACATTTTTCCATGAAGTCCTAGAATCCATCCAACAGTCCCTAGTTGTTGTCCTCATAGGATTCTTCTTCATCTAATTTAATTAGCATCTTTGTGCTATGAGGTGCATGGGCTAAGTTAGTAGGAGGACCGCATAGCATGAGGAGGAATTCTTTAGTCACCTCCTCTTCTTGAAACTCTAGTTCCTCCTAATAAGCCATGTGACAATAGTTTCACAGCTCTGTTTTGGCGAAAAACACCTCATTTTTATTATTGTACTCCATGATCATAAATTTCATATGTGGCTCCCAGTCAATGTGGATCTGGTTGGGAAGACCTTTCCATGGTATCCATAAGTGAGAAAAGCCAGTTGCAGCATATCTGTTCGATCCTTGGGTGAATTCCCTTCCGATTATGATGCCATATGTGTCTAGGATATTAGCAACTTGAATGTTGATGACCTATTGCACCCTTGGTTCAAAAACAATCTACATAGGTATCTTGTTGATCTCACTGACTATATTCACTTTTTTTATCCAATTGGGTCACCTTCCACCAAGAAGGAGTAGGGACTATTCCCAGTGCTTTGCATACAAGTGACATGACATTGGCTAATGCTCCTGAATCAAGCAGGAAGTTGTGCAAGTTATTTCCTAATATTTTGATGGTAGTCAGGAAGGGCGGTGTTTCTAGTTTCCCTTGGAACAAGTGCATAGTTGTGTTTGCTTGGGCTACTTGAGTTTTATATTTCTCATTGGTCTTATCCTTGGTTTATTCTTGGCTTTTCTCCTTAGAAGGTTGTTTATCCATTTGTTGATTGGAGGGTGCTTTTGTTTTCTTCCCTAATATATCTTTAATTATAGGCTCGTTCTGTGACTCATCAAAGGAGACCCTCTTAGTAGACACCTCTTCCATTTTTTTTGGATGAGGCAGTCCCATTAAGAATCCTAAAGAAAGCATTACTAACTACTAAGATTCTAAGCAATTTGAAGGTTGAAAGGCTTATCTTGACCTTCTTAAATTCTCTAGCTACATATTCGCCCATTTGCTCAATTTTAGCTTCGAAGGATTTACCTTGAGAAGAGCTAGTAGGCTGGTCTTGGGCCTGAATTGATTGCCTATTATTGTTAGAGTATTGAGGGGGCACATGAGGATAGCCTAGGTTGTTGCTAGAATTTGGGTCAGGTGGAGTGTTGAAGTTGTTAAGTAGAGTGGAGGTTGTAAAAGGGCCACCTACTTTCCTATTCCTTAAATAATAAGGAGTTTCCCTTTGATGAAACATTTGGAATTCATCCTCATGTGACTCATCTTCATCTACTGTACCATTATCTACTAAATAAAAAATCTGAGATAAAGGGCCCTCGTCACTTACCTCTTTTGCTTCTTCATCCTTCAGGGCAGCAGTCTCCTTTTTCAGGCACATTGCTTTCACTTCATGGGAAGGGATCTTGATTGACCACGAGCACCAAGGAGTCATATGGTTTGGATGGGACTATGTATCTACAATCGGCACCATCTACAAAATTTTGAACTTCCACTTGAAATTTTTTTGTAGCTGTTTAGGACTCAGGGCAATCCAATTTTGAGTGCATATTAGTTTTGTGGATGTGACACCATCTAGACAAGGCTGCCTTAGCTAAGTATACTTTGCTTGTGGCTTTATCTACATTAGCTAGCTGATAAAGAGGGGTAGGAATACCTCCATTGTTTTTCCTTTTATTCCACATTCAATTTTGTCTTTGGGATGGCATCCTCTCAAAGCCCTGGTTAGAGCTTTGACCTCTCTCATAATTTTGTCACAAAGAGGCACCCGCATCACAGTTGTCTTTGTTATCCCGATTGAGGTTGGAATGGATGCTTCTTTGAGAAGCTTGCAGCTGGTTGTTCTATTTTCTTAAGTGCATCATTTTTGTAGACATCTTTTTTATCATCTCTATCAATTCATCTATTCAATCCTTATCTACGTTGCTTAGCTACGGTGCTTGATTTTGGAGAAAGACTAGTTGTATTGCTGGTTGGTTTTGTTGGATGGGTGGAAACTTGTAGGTATGTTGTCACTTGAGGTTGTTGAGGATAAGCTTGTTGCTACTACGGTTGCAAATGAGGAATGGGAGGTACTTGATTCAATGGTTGTCCTAGATGAGGTACCATGGGCATCTGTGCAATGAGTGGTGTTTAATGTGCCAAAGCTTGGGCCAGTCCTTGAATCTACATTGGATGCACAGTTGGTCCCAAGGATGGCAGCAAACCTGCAACATTCTGTCCCAATTCTATACTTGTTGTGACTACCTTAGCATAATATTCCACCAAACTGGCAGGTGGCGGGCACATTCTCTTCACTAGTGTAGATGTAAGGTTGTCTAGGGCAGTATAGTAGACCAATCAAGTTGAGGTGTCATCAACCACATATGAAGCTTGCAATCTCATGTATGCGTGATGAAACCAATCATTAAAGGAGTTGATTGGTTCATTGACTTCCCTTCGAATAGCCATGAATTGTTGATATAGTTCAGAAGGGCTGACTGGAATCTTGTATTTCTACAAGAAGGAATTCTTCAATAGATACCAAGATGTGATGGACCTGGTTAGTAAGTTGATGTATCGATAAAAGGCCTCTTCCCCTAAGGAGTAAGGATAGAGCTGACAAGCCACGTCTTCATGATCTATTTGCATGTTCTTCAAAGTTGTTTGAAATATCTTGATGTGTTCTTCAACTGTCCTCTATGGATAATGAGGATAGAACTTCGTACAAAAGCCCTTTGGATTCTTTGGCATATCATGGTAGACTTGGAAGGACAAGGAAGAAGGGTTGTTACCCAACCAAGCCATGGAGGGAGGCAAAGGTTGTGCTTGTTGTGCAATAGTAACTTGAGGTTGCAAAGAAGTAGCAGCACCTGAGGTTACGCCTTGGATTAGATGTGTTGAGATAGGAGTAGCATCTTGGATGTGGGAGATGGATAGTTGGGAGGTAGTTTGGGACAGCTAATAAGAGGAAGTGGGTGCATGGATGGAAGGAAGAGGTGAGGATGGAGGTGAAGTGGATTGAGCAAATGAGGCTGAGAAAGTTGCTTCCCCTCTTTTGGTTCTCTTAACCTTGGTAGGGGGTGGTAGCTCTTGGAATTCCCCTTTGTTGGGTGTAGATCTTAACACTCTTTGGAACCTCTCAGGGGAGAATGATCCAATTCGATCCAGCTTAACAAAAGGGAGGCCCCCCTTCTAGTACCAGTTCTGTTAATGGGTGTATTTTCACTTCTCAACACAGACAACACACAAGTACACTACCTCTCTTGAAAGACAACTTCCTACAAACAAGTTGCAGAAAATTATCCCAAGGTCTCCCAGGTGTCAGGTCATGACTTGCAAAAACAACTTAGTGGATTGATGTGATTTGCTAGTAATCACAAAGGGGCATGGACAATTGCTAGTTGGAAGGAGATTGGACCTTCAAATGGAGTTTCTGAGATTCTAAGAGTGATGTGCAGTTGCTACAAGTTCAAAATAGTAGTCTAAAACTCCATATGCAACATCATATTTGGCTTTACAATGATGTTGGAACTTTGTCTAGACTACTATTTCAAAGAAAGATCAAAAGGGAAAAGGGAGGTGAGAGTTCCTAGACTTGCAACTATTGATGCACAGTGACAATGGAGGATGCTACAGTGGATAGCCTTCCTATAACTGAGTTCCACTTAACCAAATATCATACAATATCTTGAAACTAGTGCTATCTTCTAAGGTCTGTAGATTTTCAGCTATTCATTCACCATAAAGCATGAATAAAAGATGATTTTTTTTTTGCAACAATGAATCTATATGTTTATACTAGCTTTACACTATTGTTCATCATCAATAACTAGCAAAAAAGATGAACATGGAAAGCATCAACAACATAACATTCTTCAAAATCAATGGACAACATCAACTAAACTAATAAAACTACTTGAAAGCACTTAGAATAGCAAAGTGATTCTATCTAATCTATCAAATATGAGGAGATGAATCAGGCAACATTAGAGAAATGTAAGAATCCACCAAAAGCAATGAAATTCTATTAAAAATTTTGTAGCATGTCTTTACAACAACTCAAATCTCTCTTGAAAATGAGAGGAGACCCTCTATTTATGTAGGATGTTGCCTCCCACCCAAGGCACCCCCAACAGTAGGGATTCTATTTGTGGGGTTCGGGAGGGATTATAGTGGTTGAGTCAGGTTGAGCATGTTACTTAAAGAATTTGGCCTTAATGCCATTAGTGAAAAGGTGAACCCCACCAACCTAAGGCCCCTATATCTCCCACCCCCCAGGTGGGGTTTGATCCTTTGGTTTTGGCTTGCTACTATAAGCTAGAGCAAGCCCAACAACTACTACCTTCCAGGTGAGAATTGGAAAGCTCAAAGCCTACCATATTGAAACCCCATAGAGAAGTGAGGGACCTAGCCCCCATAGACAAGTGATTAGGGGGATAGAACCCCCTTCCCCAAGGGTTCCCATTTCCAAAAATTGAAATGAATGGCTAGGATTTACTCTCATTGTGTGGCCAAGATTCATTTTACATTAGGGTGTCACCTACCCCAAAAATTTACTAATATAAAATATAATTTTGTCTTTTCTCTATTTTGTTTTATAGTGCCCTGACATTGTAGCAGTTTTTTCTTCTAGTGACTACCTTATTTTCTTAGCTTATATTGTTAGGAACTCTTCATCTATCACTGGCTTTCCTTCATTCTTTTGAAGGTTAGCATACTCTACAAATTTCCTAATCAGCGCCCAAAGCTTATTCCACTCCATAATATCATATTGAAGAACTTGGAAGGTCAACTTCTCAAATCTGTTGGTGATTAGCTCCCAGTTCTTTGTACATTTTGGCATGGCCTTAATTACTTGATCTGACTAGATGAAGGCTCTAGCAGCAAAATTCATCAACTCTGGTATTAGTGAATCTATTTCCCCTTGTTCCATCTTCATGTGGAAGTATGGTCTGATCTTCTCTCGATCTAGTGATACAACAGGAATATCATAATTTGTCATCAACTTCAAGTAATCCTCTTTGTCCATCCTGTGCTCTTTGAACCATTTGAGATCAAGCTCAACTTTGTGCAACACTCTCTCCAGGACATCCCTTCTGTGTTCCAAACCCATTTTCCATGTTTCCACCAGCCAGTGGTTGTCCTTTAAAAGGGCCAACTCCTTCTCCCATGTCTTCTTGGGAATTTTGAGGATGGCCTCGAGCTTAGGATAGGTAATCCTATATAGCTTGGTGAATTGATGAAAAATATCTTATGTACCCTCCAACTGCTTCTGCACTTCTTAGAATTTATTGTTTGTTCAAACAATGTGGCCTATACCTAGGTCACCATTATAGAGCACACATCAGAACCAATCTGTAGTAGCCTTGGTCCAATTCTTCATCTTCTCCATCTTGGAGAGTTCTTCCTGAGAGAGGAGCGGGGGCGTGGAGGATGTAGTTGGGGATTCTTCCTCCAAAGATTCCCATTGCTAGATATAGGCACTGAGGTCCGCCACTTGTGCCTTCAGTTCCCCCTTAGAGGATTGATCCTTGTTCATCTGTTCCACTATCATGGCCACTGATCCCTGGAATTCATCAATCTTCTACTCTCTTGTAGCATTACCCAAGTTGATGGTGGAGATGTTGTAGCTGACCCCCTCTCCTTTTTTTTCATCAGGGTAGCTATCTGAACTATTTTCAATTTGGATACATCAACAGTGATACGAGAACATACCCTTGGCTTCTTTTCTTTCTTTATCTTCGTTTGTTCCCTGGAAAGTATGGCCTCAAGTTGGGACTTTGGATCGATGAGGGCTGGGGTTTTCTTCTGCAATTGCTTCTCAAGCCAATCAAGCATCTAATTCTCTCCTTTCGATGATTCGTGATCGCCTTCCTATTTTTTCTCATGCTGAGGTTGTTTCTCTTCATGACCTAGGGCTTCTTGCTCGCTTCTTTCTTCTTGCTCATCTAAGTCCTCAATGTCTATAGTTTATTTCCTTCCTGACTTAGTGATGGTTATGTTCTCCTTAGGGGTTCCCTCTATCGAAGGCCCTTTTTCTGTTTCCTTCTTGAGCTTTGTGTGATGTTCTCACCCAGGACTCTTCTTAGGAGCATTTTTTTCCTTCTTTTCTTTCTTTGGCAGTATCTCTTCTTCTTGAATAGGGACTTTTACTTTCCCAACTAGTGGAGGCTCTTCTAGTATCTCCATGTTGATTTTAGTGTCTTATTTGTTTTCTTTAGAAGGTTGCTTCTCATATTCAACTTCTTATTTGATATCCTTGAGATGTTGGGATAGCTCTTCCTCATGCTCTTGATAGAAGGTCTCTATGATTTACTTTGCAACAGGGCTCCAACATCCTCCTTTGAGGATTGTGATTTTTCTTCATCAGTTTCCACCTTGTCCACACATATGTCTATTCAACCCTCAGGGTGTTCAAAGTAGTCATCCTTGAAAGGATCCTCGGCTTCCTCCATTATTCCCTTGGCAGCTTCTCTCTGTTGTTTCTCCATTTCTTCTCATAGTTGCATAGTTGCCTCCATCTTTGGTGGCTCTATGGGTGGCAGAGGAACAGGTAGGCTAGCAACAATTTGGGTGACCACAACTTGGAAAATGGGGTTCATTATAACCCCAGAAAGCTTAGCTAGTATTCTTGACATGTACTTGGAAAATGCTTTAGGAAAGGTGAGAGGAGGCATAGTGGTTGTCGCAATTAAAGATACTACGGTAGAGAGAGTAGGAAATGGTGGGGGCTGTGAGGCAGATGAAAATAAGGATGTCATGGCTAAGGAGGAGTCTAACACCATGATCAAGGTCATTGGTGAAGTAGAGGCAAGGTGGAAAGAGATATCCATGGTAGGCAGAGAGGAAATAAGAAGTGCTTGAGATGCAAGGGGTGGAGGAGTGGCGAAAACAACGATAATGGTGGGAGCAGAGATAGTAGGTGGTGATTTCGGTTGCTCAGCCTCTTCTTCTCCCTCATGTTGAGGATCATCCTCGATGGTGGGCATCTCACTAAATCCTCCATATTTCTTGACCTTCTTTGAGGATTCTCCTTCTAAGGCCTTTTGTGTGTAGACTTTTTGCTTGGGCTGGTGCTCAAACACATCTTTCCTATTCCTTGATTTGGTTTCTAGAGGAGTTTTATGAGTTTCCTCTATTCGGTAAGTAGCTGCTCTGCTATCTATTTTTCTCTCGAGCTGGTCTATGAACTAACCATATGTCAACACGACACCTTGTGCCTTTAGTTGGGAAATCTGAGCATGTAACCATAGCCTTATTTTGTTCTCGATGGGTCTTGTCACAATGTCAAGGTCATTGAGCTCGTCTTCATCCTAATCAATTAGCGGTAATGACAACTTGGCCACAACATCAAAGCTCTCATCAAGGAATGTGTCTTCCTCCTCTACAATATGATCCTTATGTAATACCTTATTCTCACCTTCTTGTCATCTTGACAGTTGGCCCAAAAATATTCTATGTGAGGCATGTGGGCATATTGTTTTCTGACAAACTTCTTGAGTTTGCAATAGGGATCCATTCTGGGTTGGGTTGTTTGGAGATCCAAATGATACTCCACTATTTCCTTCTCTAAGTACTCTATGCACTGGGCCATTGGAATAGTGTAAATTCCTTTCCCAAATGTGAGAGGGTATGGAATCCCTCCCTGGTGTTTATCACTTAGTAAAGCATGAGAATTCTACAGCTATCAAAAGACTTCCAGTATAATCATCTAGCCATTAGGGTATTGGGGCAGCTTGTAAGGCCTTTCGGAGAATCCATACATTCTACTATATGTGAACTTCAATAACTAAATAAACAGGAACCCGAACCTATGAATGAATGCTAAAGCACTATGTGAGACCCTTCTTTGAAAATCTCTTCCAAGGAGTCTAATAATATGCCCAATGAAGGCATCATTCACCCTCTGGTACTCCCTCTTGAAGTTCTTGTACTACAACTATGGGTATCGATCATATAATTTGAGCTCTCTGCTTCATGGATTTGGATTTCATGTGACAAAGAGGCCTTTGTATGGAAATTCCTCCTCTAACAAGTATACTAGATAGGAGGTCATGTAAAATTGTGATGTATTCTTCACGACCATGAACTATGCATGCAATTTTTCACTAATGATCTTGTCCCAATGGAATTTTTCCTTTCCATGAATAATATCCTCAATAAAATAGAACATCTAATCTTGGAAGAAGGCCATACCAGGGAGGCCCATTACTCTGCTCAGTAGAGTAAATAGATCATGGTACTCTTCATGGAAGTCACTTCTGAAAGTGGCACCTTGGTAGTTCTCCCCCTCTTCTCCTTCAACCAATGTTGGTTGATTAGCTTCTTACATGCTAGGGGATCAACTTTCCATGTAGTCTCGGTGTATCCCTTCTTTGTTTCCTCCATTGCGTCAAATTTTGGGATATGGAAAGTCTCGCGTATAGACCAAGCAGAAAAGTCTACCAATACTCTGCCCTCATGATCTGTGATTTTTCTATTACCATTGTGGTAGGACTCTCTACATGCCATTACAAGCTCTGGAGCTACAAGCATAGGTGGGAAGCCAAATACCTTGGCTAGACCACTCTTTCAGATCTTTTTTGCATTCTCAGTGATGGGATTTCTTGTGATTCTTCTTCTGAAATCATCTATGTCTACATGTCCCAAGTTGGTATCTGATATTGAATCCCACATTGAGGTAACCTTGTAGGTGATTTCCACCCTATGGAACTGATACTTCATCTGGTATTTCTCCTCTTTTCCCCTTGGTGCTTTGGAAATTTTCTTTCCCTTATCCTTTTTTGTAGACTACCTCGATGTGCCCGTAGTTTATTCCATAAATCCTACAATCAAAGGAAAAGTAAGTAGATTCATATAAAAAAATTGAGGAAATGTTAGTGAAATCCTATAAAATGAAGGTTAGGTTCAATGATTCATCCCTCAAAGATCATAAAGTTCATTAACATTCATCATTTGGCATTCATTTAGGTCAATTATAGCAATGTGGGCCCAGGAATGTGGGTTTCCTTAGGCTAGCAGTCGTCTGGAGTAGGTAGAAGGGAAACAGTGTTGGGAGCATGGTGGCCCACAGACGGCCACCCGCATTCAGAATTTCACATTTGGAGTTTGGAGGTTGATCAAAGATTCAAGGAATTCATGTATCCTAATCAATCATTTATGAGGTCCTTGGAAGCATTTAAATGATCATTTGGCTTATGCAGGCTCAAAGAATGTGTAGGCAAAGGGCACCTTAGATGTTTGGGCTTCACTGTTGAGAAACGACAGTCACAACATGGAGATCCGCAAGGAGAATAATGCAACGCAGGGTCTGCAAGTGGCTTGGACAGCCAGACATTACCTCTTTTGATTTCAATTGCTTGAAGTTTGCGAGTAGGGGCCAGCAGAAGGCCATTGGGAGACAACCATTCAAGGATGACGATGATGGCATGGTGGCCCACAAGAGGTGGTCCACACAAGTGGCTCTACAAAAGGGCTTGGTGATGGCTATTTCATTAATAGGAACTCGAACAGTGGCAAAGTGGTTAGACCTCACAAGGTGGGCAAAAGGCAGGTCATGTCTGCTGTCGAGTGGCGATTAGATGATGGTGGGCTGCAAGTGGCATCCCACATAGGAACGCCTGCAATGCCCTTAACTTAGTCACTTTTTCTTTAAATGGCCTGAAGGGAGATGGTGAGGTTGGGATCCAAAAGGCGAAATGATGAGGTTCCTCAGCTATTTCAAATGGTGGCCAAGGTAGTGGGGTGGTCCACAAACAGACCCCCACAAAGTGTAGCCCACGAAGGGTCAAGACTTAACATTTCCATCTAAGATCTTGAGGCAGTGCCAGGACATGTGGGCTCTGCAAGGTGGGAGGAGGCAGGAGGTTCGTTTCTGGAGAAAAGTGTGTGAAAATGGCAGCAAAGGGTGGATGAAAGTCTGTAATGAGAGACCCACATTGGCAACTTCGCTTGAGGTGCTCGAAGGCAATGGACTTGGAAGAACCCGCGATGCAGGAAGCTGGCAGAGGGTGGCCATTTTAAAATGGTGACCAAATAGGGGCCTCCCAAACATAGTAGCCCACAATGATAGATATACAAATGGGTTGAGGCTTTATGTTTTAACTTAGGTTTTTTCGCTCGAGCTTTCTAGGGCGGCGACAGGGTGGCATCTGCCCATAAAGGAAAACCTATAGGATTGCATTGCTTCATTTTTTTGTTTGAAACACATTTCAATCAATATTCAAGGGCTTGTGGGTCACAAGGGTTCTAAAGATCTAGTGAAGAATGGCCATGAGGGAGGTGAAGTTCCACATAGCTTTTAGGGGTTGAGTTCAATCAATTTCTAAGGAATGTTTAAATGGGTTTGCATAATTTTTTGTGTTTTATCAGCTGCCTAAGGGATTTTAGTTGTTTTCCTTAAGGATTTTTTATTTTGAAAGACTTAATTGAACCAAAAATTTTCAGCTGGGTGGTGGCAAACATACTTGGGAAACCTAAAGAATTTGGTGATTGCAATGCTGGAGATCGAACAGGAGGTCATACGGGCCCAGAGGAGGCGATAGTTGTCTGAGCTCTGACAATTCTTTGACTTGTGTCGGTGAAAATGACAAGTCAGCCCTCATATTTATAGGAAATTTCACATTAATGACCCCCATATATTGCTCATACGGTGGCTGGTGGGGTAGTTGGGTGCATGTTTTGAATGGGGCGTGTGTGTTATAGGCACAACAATGGGATGTTCTGATTTTGTGAAATATGTGGTGAATTTTGGGGAATCATGTTATGAGTGGATTGTGATGGAGGATTCTGTTGATTTTGGTATTTATGTGAGACCAAATTTTGGTTATTGGAAACTTTATTTTGTGAATTCCGATTTGACACATGTTGACTTTGTTGTGAAACTTGTCCTTGATTTTGTTGTGTTATAAGTCCTTGTAAAATTTGGGATTGTGATGGAGGGACATATACTTGAGGACCCATTTGATTTTCCTTTTTTGTGGGACTCCTTGATGTTGAGACAAAGGTTGGGATCCTTGATATGATGTCACTTGGGGTTGTGGTGTTTGTGGCAAGCCTTGGTTTTGGACCAAGGTATTTTGAGGATTACCTTGATTAATTTGATTTTGGGTCAATGGATTTCATTGATGTTGATGCACTTGATATTGGATGATTCAATTTTGGGGATCAATTTGATGGCGTTGTGATTATTGACCTTGGAATGTTGGGTTTCATTGATTTTTATTTTGATTAATTTGTGCTTGAAGATTGACATGGGGATTTTGACTCACTTGGTTGGGTTGAATACTCCTGGATATTGGTTTGAACATTTTGGGTATTTGAAGTGAGTGGAGGATATGGTTGTGTATAAAATGTTGGTGCAATGTTTGCGTTATGGGGATGTGATGTTGCAAGAATGGAAATATTGAAGGTGTTTTCATTTATGTCAACTGGTCAAATTGGTTATCAACTAGTTGTTGTTGGTTGTATATGTCAAGGATATTGAGAAAGTTGTAATAAAGATATATTGCAGGTGTTCAGTGGTTGTTGTAGGTTTTGGTACATATTTGCTCCTATGTTTGTATAGTTTAGACATGTTGTTCATGGTTTTTATAAGATTGTACATCCATATTTTTGGTTGTTGATTCGTTGTACAGTGCAAGTTGTGTTCACCAGTTGTGAAATATAGTTTTCTATGTTTCTGGTTGAGGTCTAGGAGAAATGTTGTTGGTTCAAATTTATCTTTGATGAAGTCTTATGATTTACGGTTATAAAGATGAGTTGACCTAATTGTATTGAAGATAGTTTCAGAATTTGGAATGTTCGTGTTTAATGGTTCTATGTGTTTTACACTAGTTTGGCTAATCTTGTGTGAAATATTACTTTCGAGGTTGATGAAGTGTGTTGGATCTTTTTGGGTCCCTTGAAGCATGTGTTTGGGTTGCCCGCATTCTAATTCCACTTTAGGATGTTTTCACATTGTAGAGAGGGGGGATTCACTACTCATGAGTCTCTTTATTCTCAAGAGATTCCCAAGGGGCAAAATTTCTTAAACTACCTCAACAAGAAAGAAAAAGTTGTAGAATCAGAAAGAGTAGGTCATGAAGATTTTCTAGATAGATTGACATGCTCTTGCCAAAGGATGGTAGCACAGGTTTGGGATGACAACATGGCATGTTGGCGTCTCTCTAGTGTGTTGGCATTTGTATGGACCAAAAATTGAGAATATCACAAAAAATAGAAAAGTGACTACTAACAATCAGATTACTAAGAAATTTTAGAATGTAGGGAAATGACAGAATGTAATAGAAGTGAAATAAAATAAAGTAAATGATAGAACTAAAGAGGATAGAGAAAGAAAATTCTCACAACTACTCAAGTAATGAAGCCTCGAGTATTTGAATATCTTTAATACCTATATGCATAAAATATGGAGAAAATTTTGAGGTTGTATAGGGGTTTGCCTCAGTCAAACCCCCATTTTGGTGTTCCCACCTCTATGGACAACCAATTAGATAGAGAGAAATGGATAGAGGAGTGATAAAAACAATCCTCACTCAAGGAGGAGAACTCGTATCACAAAGTAAGGTGATAAAGCAATCCAAAATCAAGGAGGAGAACCTATGTCACAAAGTAGAGATGCAATAGATAGGGGATATGAGAAATCCCAAGATGCTCGCAAGCACAAGATAGGGGAGATAGAGCAGCAAGGCTTAAGGAGGCCAAAGAGGGAGAGAAAGAGAGTTGTAAGAGCCGAGAGTGTTGCAAAGAGTGCTTGGGAGTGCTTAAGAGCTTGAGGCTACTATAGCAAGCTATACTGAGATATGCAAGCAATACCTAGAGAGTAGAAGGCTAGAGCCAAAGCTAGAGAGAAGCTAGAAGCACAAATGAATTGAAAAGGTAGCTTTTAAGGAGAAAAGAGGAGAAAAATGAAGCTTCCTAGGCAGTTACAAGGCATCCTGAGCCATTACCATTGACAAAAGTAGATTGTTGGGATTTACACCTCAAATTATTGGCTTGATATACTTCTTGAAGTCTTGTTTCTATCTCTTATCGACCTGACTTCCTCATATCGGTAGGACCTTGTTCTTAGTCCCCTCAATGCTCCGATGACCTCCACAATTTGGCGCTAACAGTTTCCTCTGGCATTGTGTTCTATCAGTGAGAGATATTAATGTCTGTAGGAGTCTCCGAGAAGTATCTGCAATAGCCTGATGTCTTGCCTTGCTCACTCGTTGGTAGGACTTTGTGTTGTCAGTGGGACTCTATCTTGAGTTCCCCCAATGGTTTGATGGAGAAGTGACTTGTATAGCTATAAAGACTTGTCGGTGGGAGATGACATTGTTGATGAGAGTCTATGAGCTATTACATCAATAGCTCGATATGTAGTGAAAGTGTAAAGATGAGTTAAACAATCTAAAATGCATCTACACTTCTAAATAAGACATTGTATCTAATATTCAAGAAATTTAAGCTAATTTAAACTAAAAATCTTTAGAAATCTGTCCTATTGCTCTCTAACTCTAAAGATTTCTTTAATCAACTTGCTCTTAGATTTTAGAAGCTAATTGATTGTTAAAATGACACTTAGAGAATGAGAATTAAACTATTATGATTCCTAAATGCAACTAAGATGATTCTACAGCAAAACTTCTGAGAAAGAAACTACTGTAAACAGCCATAATTGATGAATTAAAATGCTTGATGAATGCTGGATGAATGCTTCTATTTGCTTGATTGCTTGAATGCTTGAATGCTTGGAAAACCTGCAGAGTAAGATTAAACAAGTTAGGATCCTTTTCCTATAGCCAGAAACCTATATTTATAGCTTTCACGACACTCATTTGTGAAGGGGCAACACAACAGAGGTTGAGATTCAATCTGGAGAATTGAATGGTATGAGATGAGAAGGTGGAGCTGATCATGGAGGATTGTTCCTCCCCATGAAAACACCAGGCAAGATGAGAGGAAAGAAGATTGAGAGGATTTCCTATAGGTTTGTCCCTGAAGCTCTTCCCGTGAATGACAGTTGAATTAATTAGATTTGAAAAATCTAATTTTATTGGTGAGTGAATAGAGGTAAATGATTTTTGCATTTATTTAAATATTTTTGGTTTATTTAAATTTAGCAAAAGAGGAATAAATAATTTAATAAAACAAACTATAGAAGTTGTTTATTAAATTAAAATAAAAGGAATATGATAATTAAATTAAAGATTCTAGGATATCTTTATTTAATTTAAGAAGAAATGTGATGAGGTAATTAAATAACACAAATTATTGAAGCTGTGTATTTAATTTAAGATAGAATTAATAGATAAAGTATAAAAGAAATAATAATGATAATAATTAAATAAAATAAAGTATTTAATTTTGTTTATTTAATTAAGAGGGAAAATAATATGATAAAATAGAAGAATTAATAATGAACTTAATATAAATAAATATTTCTATTTATTTACTAAGTAGATGAATTTAAGATTAATTAATCAAATAAGTCATATTTAATTAATTAGATTCTCCAAACCATTTTTAGGTGTCTACATTTTGCCCCTCTTTGAAGTGATGTGTTTACATGTTGCTTCAAAGAATAATTTTGCTTCAGCTGCCAAGATTGACAAAAAGTTTGAAATATGCTCTAGACTTGCCCCAGATATTGAATTTCGAAATGATAATGATATATGCCCCCACGGGAGATAAATTGATGAATTTTGATTTATTTTTTTTATGATTTTTCAAATTTTTTGAATTTTTATGATGATTTGATGATTTGATGATGATTTGATGAAGAAACAATTTATCTCCCGACAAAATTATCCAAAACTGCCCCTGCGATAGATAAGAATTAATTCCCCAAAAAGAAAAATAAATAAATCCCATGAAAATCCCACAAAAACAACCTATAAAAGCTCAAAAGGTCATTTTCAAAAGTCATTTGTGCATTTGACTTAGAAAGAAATTGTGATAGAGACCTTTAGAGTGCTAGGAGCAATAGGATGTCGATCCCCTACCACACCCACCAACTCGAGCATGTGCGATGTCACCAGCGTCCGACCGACTATGGACCTCCGGTATGTACCCTAAAGCCTCCTCGTAATTCATGCTTGTACCTTTTAGTTCATTTTTTTCACCTTTTTTACTGTTTTAGCACCCGACCGGTGCGGAATAGCGCGTCGGTCATCTGTTTTAGCGCGCGAGAATTTTAGAGCATCAGCAAAATTCTGTAGCGCGTCACTAGGCTAGTGTAGCACGTCAAAAATTTTAGCACGTTAGGTAGGTTTTGTAGCGTGCCATAGGTCTGTTTTAGCGCCCCACCAGAAATAGCGCCCCCGAGCTCTGTTATAGCGCGCCCACAAGATAGCATAGTGTGCCAGTAGTTTTAGCATGCCAATCAAATCTTTCAGTGCGACAGCCAAAAACTATAGCACCTCAAAAATATTAGTGCCCCATCCACCTGTTTTAGCGCATGGATAAGTAGATTGATGAAAAATTGTGAATCTTGATTTTTTATTTCGTCGATTTGTTGTCCACTCCATCCATTTTAGTTTGATCCGACTAAATAAATGGTAAATGATCTCATGATAAGCAAGATTCATTGATTGATTGATAACAATTATCCTCATGATAGGCAAGGATTAATTTGAAAATTTGATGAAATGAACTTGATTGATAGATGAGGGTTCACTTTTTGATAAATTGATCATATGATAGATACACATTTTTAGAATTTGATGACCTCATGATAGGTGAGGTTTTAAAAAAAATTTACCCATAAGATCTGATCATTAGTTTAGATAGAGTAAAATGATGTTTGATATTCTAATGATAATGTATTGATTTGTAAAAATGTGTCTTTTGATATCAGGAGGATTTAGATTTTATTCAGGTGCGAGAGCAGTTCCCCTGGCCCCTAGATATGATTTCACGTCTTTCACAGGATGAGAGACAGCATATTATTGATTGTGGTTTAGCTTCGATGTTGGACATGCCCCAGATTAGACTTAATCGGGGTCTACTCAGCATTGGCAGAGTAGTGGCATAGCGACCACAACACGTTTCATTTACCTACCGGCGAGATGACTATGACGCCAGAGGATGTATGGTGTATCCTTTGGGTTCCTTTTGTTGGTGAGATTGTTGTGCATGATTCAGAGGAGCGGGGTGGGATAGAGTCTATTCGGAGATTTTTTTTTGGATCCTCATATTACGGGAGTTTGGATCCCCTGGGTAGAGATGTATCATTCATATGCTCCACTTCCTTCAGTTTTGGTAGGCTTTATTGGTGGATTCCTTTGTCCTGATAAGAGGTCAAAGGGTATATCTCTTGGATGGGGTCGGGTACTAAAGGGTATGGTGGTACATAGGACGAGATATGCTTGGGGCATGTGTATGCTTGCTCAGTTATATCATGACCTACACTGGATCGTGTACCTAGGAGGTAGCAGTTTATCAGTAGGAGCTACACTTCTTCAGGTATGGGCATGGGAGCATATTGCTGTCACGCGTCCTGAGCCGGTGTTATCAAGACCAGTGACGAGACCCTATGTGTTCCATTACAGAGCCAGGCCTACCCAGCATATGATGGGTAAGCTAGATTATTGGAGACGGGTTCTTGATGATGTGGAGACAGTGACCTAGCGTCCCTATTTAGATTGTGATGACTGGGATGAGGATGATATCAAGTTGGGATATCTGGCCGACTCAATGTATTTGATCAGGAAGAGCTCCAAGATTTTGGAGTGATTCCTGTTTCGCTACGTCTACAGGCAGTCTGGGATTATTCAGTGTATGCCACAGAGAGTAGCTCATTATGGACAATGCCTGGTAGATGCCAGTGATTGGGGTCCATGCCTACCTTATGAGGGACTTATTGAGGGTTATCATGCTCTTCAGCCATCGGCATGGGATATATAGTGAGATATTGTAGAGGCACCCATTACTCCCAACTATGGACAGTATCTAGCTCTACACCCACCTCCTTGTATTACCATTCCAGATGAGCCAGCACTAGTAGCTGCAGGGGGTGGTCACGGTGGTCACAGACGGAGGAGAGAGGAGGATGTAGATGTTGATGTGGAGGGTAGTGATGAGAGTGACAGTGATGATAGTGGTGATGATGACAGTGATGATGACAATGATGATGATAGTGGAGATGGGGGGAGACCGAGCATAACAGGTACTTCAGAGCCATCGACTAGTGCGCCTCGTAAGAGGCAGGCAGTTGCTCCCTCTCTAGCAGAGCAATCAGAGGTTGTTGGTTTGCGTGTTGAGATTTTGACATTATAGGGATAGCTAGCACAAGTACAAGGATTAGTAGCATAGACTCAGGCCCATATGTAGGCACAGCTAGCTACTGCATAGACACAGATTACCTCTTTGATTGGTGAGAGAGATGAGGCCAGATAGGTAGCACAGTGAGCACAGGCTGAGCTAGCGGGTGTACGAGCACAGTTGACCACTGTGCAAGCACATATTACAGCTCTGACTGCAGAGTGAGATACTGTCAGACAGGCTGCAGAGAGATTGCAGAGAGTGGCCGATGGGACCTCTATGGCAGATTACATGCGAGAGGCTATGCGGGCAGGTGCAGAGATTGAGTTCTATAGGAGCCGATACCATGAGATTTTCCCCCCAGAGTAGAGAGTCAGTTATTTCCAGTCCCGCTTAGAAAGGACTTGTTCAAGGACAGTGAGTAGAGGCATGACACAGCCTCTCTTGAGAGATCCGAGAGATCCTAGGACAGCTGGTGGTGGTGGTGATGATACTGGTGTGAGACCTGCTCCTTCTGGTGCGAGTACTACTTGAGATCTTGTGTGCAGCCTTCGAGAGATATATACAACCATTTTTGATATGATGTTATCTTCATCCTTTTCAGACTTCATTGTATACTTGACACTTGATGAGATATATATGATGTGCAGTGGTTTTATTGATCTATGATGTGTTCTACATGGTTTATGTGATGGATGCATTTTAATTTTTATGTTTTATGATGATTTATTATACTAGATTGGATAGATGCATTGATGATGATGTGATATGATATTGATGATGTATGCATTTTCTTAATGAAATGCAATGTATAATATATTAAATGAGATGTAAATGAATGATGTATGGATGAAATGCAATGTATGATATATAAAATGAGATGTAAATGAATGATGTATGGATGAAATGCAATGTATGATATATAAAATGAGATGTAAATGAATGATGTATGGATAAAATGCAATGTATGATTTATATAAAATGAGATGTAAATGAATGATGTATGGATATGTGATTTATATGATGAGATCATAAAATGTCTTCTATATGTATGCAATGAATGATGATTTTGCAACTACATGATAATGACAATGTGATGAGATGTAAATGACTGATAAATATAATGAATGATGAAACATAACGTGTATATGATATCACGAAATGAGATGTTTATTGTGAAATTTATGATGAGATGAAGAAATGATTTTATATGCATGCCATTATGAAAATTGCATGTGTCAAGTATACTCAATCTTTAATAAGAAAAGATAACATTATTTGTAAATGAATCTTTGTAACTTGTGTAACCAATACTCTACAGATGTACTATTATGAATGCAATCTATTTTTACCATGCAAACCTATTTTATCAATGCAAACCTAAGTGTCATTTCAACAATCTTTTTATTTTGCTTTGTATCATCACTGAGCTTTTAAAATGTTGAAAGCGAATACAAGCATCAATGATATGAGATAGACCAATGATGACCTGAGTATTTCTTTCATGATATTTGATATTGCAAGCGAACACAAGCATCAAGGTATAATTAAACTGAGATGACCTGAGCATTTCTTGCGTAAACAGACAAGAATTAATCATTTTCTTAAGTGAATCGAAATGTCATCCATGATACTTGGTAGAGCACTTCCCACGACAATTCACAAAATAATAATGACTAACTCACAAACAACAAACAAAGAAAAGTATCATTCTCCTTCTTTGCTTCTCTAGTTCAATACATCATCGAGTAGCTCCAAAGAAATGATAAGCAAATGATAAAAAGAAAAGTACAACAATTCAAATTCTACTTAATGTATTTTCAAATCATTATTCAGATAAGATCATCGATGTTGAAATACATGTGCTGATGTTCACATGATATTCTTAGACGTTTGATCAAATAAATAACCTAAAGACCTATCCTAGGGGCCTCGGGGACTGATCAAAGATTAGTCTTGCCTACGTTATATACGCAGAGACCGCGTAGTTCGACTGATACAGACTCTATTTTTTTGTGTTTTGTGATTTTTGAATGTTTTTGTTTTGATTTTCTTGGATTGTCTAATGTTTTTGGATTTTGACACATTTTCTAATGTTTTTGGATTTTGACAAATTTTCTGATGTTTTTGGTTGCTTTTCAAGTATCGCCACTCGGTGTTGTCATGTTTGATTGTCTTCCTATTTAAGCTAAAAGTCCATTGTACCAAATAACTCTAGGACGTTGCCCCCAAGCTAGGGTAGGACATGATATCCCTGCTATGATATGGATAGTGATAATAATTATCTCAAATGATAGATGGAAATGATATGAAAGGAAACAATCGTAACCAAACTATACCCAATAGATAGAAGAGCTGATGAAAATTACAAGTAGCGCCTGTTTTCCAGGTTTTCATCAAGACAACCTTATCGACCGTGCACTAGGTATTCTCAAGTATAGAATCACCTGAGATGGATGCTGTTCATGGGCTCCTCAAACATATCTCCTTTTGGTGTAGACAACCGGTATGCTCCTGATCCATAGACTGATATAATGACATAAGGCCCTATCCAGTTAGGTTCAAAATTTCCCTTCTTTTCTCTGTCTACTTGATTTCTAGGGTTTTCCCGTAGGACCAAGTCTCTGATCTGGAAGACTCTAGGCTTAATCCTATGATTATAGTTCCTAGACATTCTTTGTTGATAGGCTATCAAATGATTGATAGCTTGTTGTTGACGTTCATCAAGTAGCTCTAATTCTTGAAGTCTAGAGATCCTGTAATCCTCATCTGAAATGAGTCCCTTTAGTGAAACTCGAAGGGATGGAATTTCTACCTCGATAGGTAATATTGCCTCTGATCCATAGACAAGAGCATATGGTGTAGCTCCTGTTGGTGTTCTGATGCTAGTCTTGTAAGCCCAAAGAGCAGGGTTAAGCTGAAACGTGCCAATCATGCCCTACCTCATTTACAATCTTCTTGAGAATCTTTAGGATTGTTTTGTTTGAAGCTTCTGCCTGTCCATTACCCTGAGGGTAATAAGGGGTTGAAAAGCGATGTTGGATGTGGAACTTTTCACATAGCTCTTGGACATCTTGGTTCTTGAAAGGCTTGCCATTATCTGTGATGATTGACTGGGGTATCCCATATCTACAAATGAGATAATTAAGTATGAAAGATGATATCTGCTTCCCAGTGATTGTGGTTAAGGGAACTGCCTCCACCCATTTTGTAAAATACTATGTTGTGGTGATAATGAACTTATGTCCATTAGATGAAGATGGGTTAATTTTCCCTACCAAGTCCAATCCCCACTGACAGAAAGGCCATGTACTTGTGAATGGATGGAGCTCCTGTGCTGGTGCATGTATAAGATTGCCATGAATCTGACATTTTTGACATCTCTTGACAAACTTATAAGATTCTTGCTCCATGTGTGGCCAGTAATACCCCAAATGAAGGAGTTTCTTGGCTAAAGATAATCTGCTTGAATGTGTGCCACAAATTCCTTCATGGACCTCATGTAAAGCAGAAGCAGATTCATTATGTTCTAAACAACACAAAAGAGTACCATCTAGGCCTCGACGGTAAAGGGTGTTAGCAATAATGGTATGTTTGGCGGATTGGCGTATGAAGTTGCGCTTTTGGTTGTGAGAAAGATCTAGTGGTAAGATATTTTCTTTTAGATAAGTATAAATGTCTCCATAAATGGAAGATTGGGCACTATCCAAAAGGCTTATGGTTTGGGATTTGGGATTTACGTATGTAGGATTTGACACTTGTTCCACAATAAATCGATAACGATCTTGTGTTTCAGGCATTTGTAGAAGAGATGCTACTGTGGCCATGACATCTGCTGCTTTATTCTCTGATCTTGGTATCTACTAAAATTTGATATCTATGAAGTATTTCCTTAGATCATCTACCAGTCTCTTGAATAAAATCAGTGTGTCATCCTTAGTTTGGTAATCATTGTTGACTTGATAGATGATTAACTGAGAGTCTCCATACACCTGTAGTTTTGTGATTCTCCAGTCAATAGCCACTTTAATTCCAAGGATTAAAGCTTCATATTCTACCACATTGTTAGTGCAATGGAAGGTAAGCCTGTAAGATTGTGGAATTGTGTGCCCAAGAGGTGTGACAAATAAAATTCCTGCCCCTGATCCATGTTGTGTGTAGGATCCATCGAAGTAGAGTTGCCATGGTTGTGTTGTAACATTGAGGATATCTGCATCAGGAAATTCCATGGTCATAGGATGACTGTCTGACAATGGAGCTTCTGCTAATTGGTCAGCAATGACTTGTCCTTTGATAGCTCACCTTTCAACATATTGAATGTCAAACTCACTGAGGAGCATGACCCACTTTGCCAACCTTCCTATTAAAGCTACTTTGCTCAGTAAATACTTGAGGGGATCGATTTTTGCAATGAGCGTGATAGTGTGAGTGAGCATATAGTGTCACAATTTTTGTGTTGCAAATACTACTGCTAAGCATGATTTTTCAATGAAGGTGTAGTTTACTTCATGTCCATTGAGTGTCTTGCTGATATAGTATATTGCCTATTCCTTTCCTTCTTTATCCTCTTGTGCTAGCAAGGCTCCTAAAGAAATATCTGTTGTTGCGATATATAGCAACAATGGCTTGTCTTCACTGGGTGGCACCAAGATTGGTGGTGTCATTAAATAATGCTTGATTTGATTGAAAGTATTCTCACACTGTTCATCCCATTTAAAAGACACATTTTTATGAAAAAGATGGTTGAATGACACCGATCTGCTATTTGAGAGATGAATCTTCTGATGGACTATAGTTGGCCTTGTAGAGATCTTAATGTACTTATATTCTTAAGAGGTGGCATTTCCACAATGGCTTTAACTTTTGCTAGATCTACTTCAATTCCTTTTGTAGAAACTATGTATCCAAGGATTTTTGTTGATGTTACTCCAAAGGCACATTTCTTAGGATTTAATCTAACTTTAAATTTCTCCAACCTGTCAAATATTTTGGCAAGTATTTCTAGATGTCCTTCATTGGTGTGAGATTTGGCTAAGATATCATCCACATAGTCTTCCATGAAGGTGTGCATAATGTCATGGAAGATTGTTGTCATAGCTTCGTTGGTATGTAGCTCCTGC
>VDFB02060964.1:0-15017 GCA_007258455.2 Sequoia sempervirens
AGCAACATGATGAGATCCCGCAATATTCGCCCGGAAGTCTTACGCTGCATGATGCAGCGGCTGACCGTGCGAGGCGGCCCGGTGCTCATCCGGTGAGTGTTAATTGTATCCATACATCGTTCAAAAGCGAAGCCATCGCTGCAGCTCCACGGATTTGTAAATCATGTTCACGATACGCAGGGATCCCAAACTTTACCAATGGGCGCAGTGGGTGGCAACACTTGGCCATGCTGGTGGCGGCGCCGTGGGCAAACGGTGTTCTTTTCACCGTAACGGTTAGCGCCTCCATAGTAATCAACTCTAGGGCTCTTGAATGGCTGGCGGAAAGAAACGGCGTACATCTGATCCGCCGGACGATGTTGTCTTGTAGTGACGAAGCTTAGATGACTTCAATCCCGAGCGACTTGTTCTTGAGAAGGTCTCAAGTTAGGCGGAGCCCGGGTTCGTGTCACGTCAACACTTGACTTTGAAATGAACTTTGACGGCATGAACGTTTTGGTCAGCTTCTTGATCGTAGCTTGTCTTGAGGCACCATTGTCCTTTCTGGTTGTCCTCGCTTCAGCCATCTTTCAGCTCTCAGCAAACTCAAGGCGTCTCCTTCAGCAACTTGCACTCCTTGGCAAAATTCGAACTTCTTCAAGCTCACTTAGACTTAGCAAATTCGCCTTTCTCAGTTGTGAAAATGAGTGAAAAACTTCTCATTTTATAGCTAAAATTCAAATTGTAGAAGACGTTATTTTTAGCCAGTGCCATTAAACTCCACTACTCCACTTCAAGAATTCGAATTTTCCCTCTCTGGTGTTTCTGACACTTGTCTCCAGTCGTCGGGAATATTATTCTTCTAGAAACTTGACTTTGACTGGCGTTCTGGATTTTGTTTTTGAAAATTTGATTTAATTCATCTTCTTTTAACTCACCAGCCGGAGCTCTGTCACTTGAATTCGAATTTTTAACTTCATCATCTGCTCTGGAAAATTCATCTTCGAAGAGTTTAATCAAAATCATCTAGGCAATTCCCTTTAGATTCATCGTTCGAAGAAAATTCACTCTGGAAACTCATTTTATTTAAATTTGCCTTAGAAAATTTAAAATTCTCCCTTAGGAAAATCCACAATTCGAGCACTGATTAAATTCTTCACTGAAAAAGTGTCGGCGAAGCTCAGAAGACTTGGAAATCCATTCATCATCGCAAATGTTCAGTACCCAGAAGCAAATTTTCTTCAGAACGCCTCGAATCGATGGGTACCCAACGAACGGGTTCATTTAATTTTTTGAATTTTGAACCTTGGAAAAATATTATTTCCATCATTTTAAATTCGTTCTTCGCCTGTGATCACTCCGTGTTGCTCTGACTTCTTGAAAAAAATTTGAAGAACTTGAATTATCATCGCCTCTGGATTTATCATGGAGAAAAGTTGCTCACGCTCTTGAGAAATTTCATCAACTTGGAGCTCTAGGCGTATTTTCCAAGGAAAATAAAATTTGCCTTAGAAAATATTTAAATCATCACTTGCATTTTTGAAAACTTGCCTTAGAAAAATTTGATTGCCAGTGGAGAGGAAATTTCTATCAACTTCATTCAGAAGAAACTTTACATTCCCGGCACGCCTTGTACATTTTATCTTCACTTCACACCATATCACTTCACACCTGGAAAATATTCATTAGAAGTCCAACGCCTAGGCAAAATTTTTCAATACTTAGAAAATATTTTATTTCCTCCCCTGAGCGCTTAGCACACTTCATTTTATTCTCAACGCCTTGAAATGCCTTTGAAAATTTTTCCAACACCTTATAACTCCCTTGCTCTAGGCGCACACTTTACCTAGCATTTTATTCCACACCTTGGAATATTTTCTAACACTTACCACTTCCAACGCCTTAGGAAAAAAAATCTCCAACACCTATAACCTTAGGCGCATATCACACTTTGAGAGGATATTTAAAAATCACGCCACACATACCTTGATCACTTTGAACGCCTAACCTACCACCTTGCCTTCACCACCCTTGGCGCATTCTTAGTGTGGAGGGAATAACGCCTATCTTTTACTACCTTTTCACCACGCTTTGGCAAATTTTTCATCCTATTTACCACCTTTATTTACCACTTACAATCCAAACATGGGCGCATTTGATCCTAGCAAGAGGATGACTCTTCGCCTTCTATCTTTTGTCTTGACATGCACAAGTTTGGGCGCATTTTAGCCCTGGAGGAGGATAAGAATGTTTGACCTTGTTGACCCTCTCCTACTTTGGGCGCATTTTCATGTAGCTGATGGATGAAGCTTCTCCAACGTCCTTGGGTGACTCTTCAACTCCCATGTTTTGTCTTCACATGGCCTTGTTTGGGCGCATTTTGCCCCTTGAGGAGGATGGAAAACTTTGACTTTCTTGTTGACTCCTACCTTGGGCGCATTTTCATGCTTGTGAAGGATGGGCGCATTTGGAGGGGTGAGGAGGATTTTTATACTTAGAAATTTTTTAACTTCCATCAACTTCCCTTCTTTCATTTTGGGCGCATTTTGAGGGTGGAGGCGGATTTTCATGTTTGACTTTGCTTTGACCACCTTGTGAACTGGGCGCATTTCACCCCCTGAGGAGGATGGGCGCATTTTGAGGGGTGAGGCGGATTTTTTCATGCCTTAGAAACTTTTTCAACTTTTCCCTCTTCCTTCTTGGGCGCATTTTGGCCTGGCAGCAGGATGAAAACGTTGACTTTTATTTGACTTTCCTGCCTTGGGCGCATTTTGCCCTGTGTGAAGGATAAACTCACACTTAGAAATTTTTCATGCCTCTAGCTGAGATGGGCGCATTTCCCTATGCCTGCTGGACGAGACTTCAGACTTAGACAAATTTTCATCATCTTTTGCCAGCTTACGTGCCCTGCCATTTATAGTAAGTTCTCTGAATTTGCGCCTCTGAAGCTCGGATCAACCTGAAATTTCAAACATAGCTTCTTCATGCCTTTATCAACTTGTCGACACTGCCACTTTTAGTCACCTTGCTATTTATAGCCTGTTTTTGAGGGTGGCTTACTAAAAATAGTAAGCTCTTGATTCTGATAGCTCCCAAGCTCTGATCGATGTGAAATTTGAATGAGGCGATCCTCACCACGTGACTTGTCGGGTCGATAATCGACGACGCTAGCTGATTTACTATTTTTAGCCAGTTTCCAAATTGACTTACTATAAATAGTAAGTGCTCCGCTTGACTTGAAATTTTACCAGCAGATAGCTTGAAAGATGCTGATCGTGGTGGTTTACACCGGTTTTCAAAAATTCTGACCTTTTATGCCTATTTTTAGTCTCGAGTTGAAACCCTAATTTGCATTGCATGCGTGACAACAGATCTCCGCTCTCGCTGCGACCGTGATCGGGCTTGCGAATTAACTGCCAGATGGGCGTCACGGGCATACCTCGCTAAAAAATAGCAAGTTCCTTACTGAGTGAGAATCTTCACTTGCATGTCACACCATCGCGAAGCTCTCGAAAAACCCATCAGGAATCACCTGACATGCAAAGAAAAGCTCGACATGCAAACCCTAAAAATAGCCTCGAGAAGGCTGAATCCTGAAAGTGATCATTTCGACTTGCATGTTATATCGTTCGCGAAGGTCTCGAAAAACCCAGAAGGAATATCCAGACATGCAAAGAAAATCTCTGCATCTGGACCCTGAAATTCATGCCGGAAGCCGGACTGCTAAAAATAGTAAGTTATCCGATTTTGCTCAAATTTGGCATGCAAGCAGTCTGATGTACTCTGAATGTTGTGTGATGATCGGAATCTCAAAATAGCTGACAAATTGCCTGGAATTGCAGACTTACTAAAAATAGTAAGTATCTCGGAATCTGATGAAATTTGGCTGGAAGCCCGCTGGATGCCTGCTGACAACATTGTTAAGTTCAATTTTCAATTTACTGACTTTACTCGACCTTGAATTGGCCAGAAAAGATGAAACCCTAATTTTAGACCTGGCCAATATTTCGCGTTTAAGCTCAATGACGTACACAACCCCCCGAAAGACGGACACCAGAAAAGAGACAGAGAGAGAGAGAAGAACCCAAGCCAAAAGACCGGAACGGAGCAAAAATTAGGGGGTCCCCATCTTGAATGGGGCGATGTGTGAAAAGGTCACAACAGGTAAACACTTGAATACTAGTGGTACAAGCATATATGGTATATAAGGTGTCATCATTGGGTTAGATTTTCCCTGAGGCATGAACAAACATTCAATGAGGAATAAGGGTACAATATGCCTGAAAGAAGCAAATGTACATCTATGGGTTAGGTGGAGAGATAATATCTGTAGCTTACCTGTATAGAGTCTAGATTGGTTGAGAAGGGGCTAATACTATCATGGGTGATCCATGCCAGCATACCTAATCATGTTGATGATGGGTTAATTGAAACTAAAAACAAATTTCGCATTAGCCTACCACTCATCAACTTGGATCAATACTTCGACTTTTTAGGCTCTATCTATATTTGATTGTACCCTTTCACTCCAAAGAGTGTTGATGACCATAGCGCTCAGTGCCTCTCACACCTTCACAAGTCATCTCAAGATGATTGTGTGTGATCCAAAATGAGTCTTGACACCTAACACGTAAAACAGAAATTAAATTATTAAAAGGTAGATGACATGTCACATACATTAAAAAAATTAAGATTATACTAAAAAATAAAATTTAAATTACCTTCAACAATTCTAAGAGGTGGTCTTGAAGATGGCTTGTGACATATGATGATTTCTCACAAACATTTCAATCTGTTTGGCCTTAGTGTAAATTTCTTTGACCCATTCTATCTCTGTGCCAATCTTTTGCATTATCAAGTTGAGTGAGTGGATAGTGCATGATGTCCAACAAATATGCCCATATGTACCTTCCACTATTGAATCAACTGCCATGCAATTTTTAGCATTGTTTGTTACAACTTGGACAATGTTTTTGGAGCCTACCATCTCAATGGGTTTTATGAGGATATTGGCGATGGAAATTGCATCCTTTAGTTGCACCTCACAATCTATTGCCTTCAAAAACATCGACCCTTTAGGGGACACTGCAATGACGTTGATTAGTGGTGTATTTTTGCAATCTTTCCATCCATTACAAAATTAAAAATGATGGACACATCTGTTTCGGGCCATGTATTCTTGATTGTTCTCAATGGTGGCTTTGGGAAAGCTTTCTACTTGGCCAATAAGGTGGTGTGCACCTTTTCATAGCTTGGACTAATGTAATTAGTGGATGCATTGGCAATTGTTGTCACCATATCTTGCCAATATGGTCATCTAACAAGATTAAAAGGAAGTCCATTGCCATAAATGCAACAAACAATGCTCTCATTTGCAACTTGTCTCTACTCACTCTTGAAGGCCTTTTACAATGGGCCTTGTTTATGGGAAAGAAAGGGGAAATTCTATTCTCATGGAGATGGTGGCGTGCAAGGATGTGGGCCAGCTGGTTGTGTTAAGTTAGTAGGAGGCTTCACCAATCCTTTTTTGGAAAGAGGATGTGCTCTTTCTTTTATCTATTACTTACCATGCTCACATCTGCTGCTTGTTTAATATATCCCATTATTTGTTGTTTTGGCAAACCTTATTTATTTGGCCCTAGACAAATTCTTATTCCTGAGCAAGTAATAGCACATAGGTGAACTTTTACTCGACTATATTAGCTCATATACATATTCCCACATCAGATACAATGCCAATGATAACCCCCATCATCAAGAAGTTGTTCAGTTATGGTTGTATGTCGTCAAAGAAGTGATGTTGCATCAAATTTAAATGAGGTCTTTACATTTGGGACAACTGAACTAGATCTACCAGCCATCTTGTATGAACATAACAAGGCAAAAAAATTTGACAACTTATAACCTCTATATTACGTATAAAAGGTTTAAAAAAAATTCAAAACTCAACAAAAAAACTTTTGAAAAAATCTTATATTATTTTTTCAAAACTTCAAATAATAACAATATTTACTCACATTTGATAGATAAATCTTTTCTGTGCAATTCTTTCTCTCCTCTTGGTGTAGTTCTTTCTTCCATAACCTTCACCTTCAAAGAAAAGTGCAGCAACCTTCAAAAAACAACAATGGCAGCTTGGATGCAAAAATGCTGTTTTACTTATTTGTGTTTGTGAAATGAGACAAAAGAGGTTAAGTGCCTTCACTTTGGGGCGAAAATAGGCATTTAGGAGTTTTTGTGTGTTTAAAAATTTAAAAGATTTTTGTTTTTTTTTTTCACTTTTTTGGCCAGGCAGCCTGCAGTAGGTCTGTCTAGGTCTGGCCCGGGTTTGCCTAGGGCCTGCTTTGGGCACCCTGGGTTCCCTGTAGTTTCAGCCAGGGTGCTTGGGGTGGACCCTTGGTGAGCCTAGAGCTGTCTTGGACCTGACCCCAAATTGGTCCCATATGGGTACAAGGGGGGTTCAGTGGAACTCGGCAATATAGTTAATATGCAATTAATGTTGCAGGAGAATATGTTTTTATGCCTAATTTTTTAAAATTAATAGAATTTTGTAGAACCAGTATATGATAGCAATTATTTAGAGCTCCTCTTTCATCAGGAGACATTTTGTGAAAGAAATTAGAAAGCTTGAATTTCTTGATCAAATAGTGAGGAACTTCTTAATTCTCTAGTGTTTCTGGATCAAATTGTTTGCTTCAATGCAGCATTTAACCAGTATATTCTGTGTTATATAGCAGATATCAAAAAGTCAGCAACTATAAGGGGATGCACAATTATTATCTATTAAAAAATATTTCAACTTTGCTAATTACTTTCGCACTGATGTTGGTGAAGGTCCTACAACTGTACCTCTGAGTATTTCATTCTGTTTTTGTCACAGATAAGTAGGTCCTTGTTGAGCATTGATAAATCCATGTTCACTTTAGAGGAAGCCGAGGAGTGGTGGCTGAGAAGAAAGTTGCCAAAGCCTCTGTATGATGAAAAAGACTTGGAGGTAATATTTAACCTTTCTTTGCAATTGAACTAGTTGGTTAAAGGTGTGGCTTTTCTTTTGCCTTCTGATTTTTGTTGAGTGGTTTATGACTTTGATGGTACAAAAGACGGAATTTTTTTTTGTCCTATGTTAGAATTCTTAAATATTGTGGTCTTATATGTTTTGTTTGCTTGTATGGATCACTTCAATTGTAATACTTTTTAACATGCTTATGCTAGATATTGAATGCCAATTTGGTCATATGTAGTTGTTTTCTTTTGAATGTACTTTTAACTCTTACCATTATCTAATCACAGTTTATTTTGTCCTGTTCTATACATATCATATGTAGTTGTTTTCTTTTGATTGATAAGATGGGGGGTTCTATAGGGGTCCAACTACCACCGAAGAAAGGAACTACACAACAGAGTATTCCAGAAGACACATCTGAGAAAACTATAAAATACAGACAACGGAGTTAACAGGCCTAAACACACATGCTACTAGTTAATGTCTAGTGGGATTGCTTACATTTGACTATTATTAAAGCTTCTGACTATTATCTGAGCCTCCTCCAAGATGTTCCAAATTTTCCAATTCAATACTGATTTACGAGACATACCCTGGATAACTAATAGTCTCCCTCAACCTCCAGGCAAGAACAGGGAATGGAGACCGCCATTTTCAAACCTTCCAAGAATGCAATAAACTCCACCTCGTTTTTGGATTTGATACCGAGGCAAAAAGAGATTCCCTGAGAAAAGAGGGCAGAACTAGATCTGAAAACCACATCCGCTCCAGCTTGGCTTGGATTATATCTTGATGCTCTGTTAAATTCTGCTTTAAGGAGCCAACCAAGGGAGGCTGGTAATTGCTAACTTTGTCCTTTCTTTATGCTTCCTCGCTGTAGGATCAGAGGAAGGAAGAGAGCCAATTAATCCAAGTGTGCTGCTTCTTAACAGAAAAATCAGTTTTAACTTTAATCAGAGATGGTCAGAAAACCAAATTATCACAAAAGATTTGATGGATTCCCTCAATCCAAAGCCCCCCAGATGGAGCAGCACAATACATGCTGCCACAGAGAGCTTAAATGCATAGATCCCTGTGGCAACACACATATATGCTCCTTAGACCTGGCTGAGAGAACTCACATCAAATCCATATGGCAGCATTGCTTGAATGTTTCACCCACACTCTTTGGATGAACTCACAGTGCAAAAATGAATGATCAACTGTTTAACTAGCTTTGTGGCACGCTTTTGCATTTAGATGGACCAGACAATCCACGACAATCCACGTTTCTGTAGGTTATTGAAAGTCTAAAATTTATTGCTTCCTGCCAACTACACAAATACACAGCATTTTGGAGGCGCTTCACTGATCCAAATAAGATCGATTGGCTGCTCAGGGAAGTGAGGGCAAATGAAAGAGCATAGAGTCGCATGGCCAGGTTTGACTGAATATGCCCCAAAGGAGTTGCCTGTCCAAATGAGTCTAATATTCTCCCTGAAGAAAAGGGATTCTTATCTCCTGTAGCAACTGCTACAAACCTGGAAATTGCAGGCTCAAAATTGAATGGAATTTCTCCCTGTGCCATCTGCGAGAGCCAATACCCATGTAGAAGAATTCCATCCAATAAATTTTGACGAAGGGGTGCATAACTCCACATGCCCAACATGAACCTTCTCCAAATCAGTCTGACTGGGCAATGGCAGGTTACCAAGCTATGAATTATCCCAGAACAATGCTGTACATCCTAAGCTACCAAATCAGAATTAGGTATGGGTATGGTTACGAGGGTATGCAAGTATTTTTTGGGGGCTGGGTACATTTGAGGTACATCCATACAAAAAATATAGAAACCAAAAATTTATAATAATATTTAAATAATATAATATAAATAAATAATGTCGATATACTAAAATGTTAATTGTCTTTAAAATCAATATAAAACTCGGAAATACCAAGTTTATAGTAAGATAGCATAAGAATGTAATTGGCATGATAAACTAAGGTTCCTATTCAGATTCAAAGACATATTTAACATTGCTTTGAATCTCTTGCTCTAGAATGTAATCTGTTTTAGCTTTGTAGTCTGTTTGTGATGCTCTAAGAGCATACAGAATTATCAAGGTCTGTCCTAGATTTCGACCAGAAACTCACGTCCCAGTCAAAGGGTGAGCAGAAAAATCCCTGAGAAGTCAGCTGTTTGTGGGTGTTTAATTGTCCCTGTTCATTGTGGGCTCCTGCTGCAACTATGTCACATGAAATCCCAGTTTTCTCTTGTTGCTGTGACTCCATCATGTGAAATGTTTTTTGTTTGTTGCTGCTAAACTACACATGAAATATTATGTCAGTCATTGTGTTTGGGGACAAATGTTTATTTTTGCGGGTCAGAAAACAAAAAAAAAATTCTTGAAAATTTTGCGCAATGTTGGATTGCATCAGAATCTGCTCAGAAATGCCACATCTGCTTTGGATTTGCCTGTGTTTGGCCAGTCATGACAAAATATGTTTCAGACAGTTTAATCTTGAACCCTGGCCAATTCTGTAGGGGTTCCTAGACGAATCATAACTGGAATTCCTAGACGAATCATAACTGGAATTGGCAGGGAAATAGGTCAATTTGGCAACTTAGTTTACATTATTGCCTACTTCCAAGGTGAGGCAGTTACCAATAAGATCTTTATTGGAGATAATAAAATTCTAGATCACTGAACCCCCGGGAGGATGAGGTGATGAGGGGTTTTGAAGAGAGGAAGAATCTGCAGGCTTCTGATACTTGTGTCTTCAAAGCTTGCACCAATGTTTACCATACTCCACTAGAAAAACATCATCCTAACTTGGAGCCTAGGGCTATAATATGCAGAGACAAATCCTTTAATCTTGACCCCCCTTGGGAGAAACTGCTACATACTTTCACCCATTTCATCAATTGCAACTTCTTCTTAGCAGAGTTCCTATTCCATAGAAAATTTCTGCAGATGCGTGGGCCAGGAGAACTAAGAACATGAATATGAAGATGGTGTGAAGGACTGCCTTAATTAAGCCTAACCACCCAGCTAAGCCCAGCCATCTTCTTTCCCATCAATTTCTTTTGGGCAAAGTTTTCTGCCATAAAACATCTTGAGCCATCCCAGTAAAGAGGGAAAAGCCCAAATATTTATAGGGGAGATCAGCTGCTTGGAATCCCATAATAGCTTTGATTTGAGATTGTTTCCTTGGGAGTTGGGACATTCATAAAGAAAATCTTCAACATATCTGGGTTTATAGCCTGACCAGAAACCTTTTCATACACCTTTATTGCTGAAATAAAAGGATGGGCCTCTGCTACATCCGCTGAATCAAATAGAAGAGTGTCATCAACAGTAAGTGGGTCAGAGGCACAAGATCATCTGTAACTCTGATTCCTTTCAGCAATCCCAAGAATTCTTGGTTGCTCAAAAAATGGCCAAAAGCTTCAGCCACTGTTGAAATATGGTAGCTTCGGTCAGATATAGAAATGATGATCGATTTGATAATATGTGTGTGTATATATATGTCAGTATTTACTTACATATGTATACACACATATATATTTAATTGTATATATATTCATGTCATCATTTGCAATAAATTTTGGAAATCGATGATCACTCATATAACTGATCGAAATCTACTATATTCCAAGTATATTATCTATCTGCATTTAGAGGTTATTACTTGCAGATTATTGGCATTTCATGTTTCATATAGGATCCCGATCGAGCATCATTATCGGTGATCATTTCCAGATTGGATATTATTTATTTGTGCAAGATAAATACAGATCGAACTTGGTAAGCATTTATGTTTATTAAGTAACAAACCCCGATTAGAGATTGGGTGTTTAGTTAAAATGAAAAGGCACAATTCATGAGACATCTCATGAACGGACATGCCTCCACTTTGTGGAGACATGTCCGCTCATGGGATGTGTCTCTTCCTTATATATTTAATGTAGATCCGATCCACAATTGGAGACATCGAAATCAATAAATGTTCTGCTCTTGTAGATCGAATACCATTAAGGAAAAATTCAGACTTGTGAATTCATGATCAGTATTTTTCAATATTGATTTGGCATCAACTTCATATTTATCAAGTTCAATATTCTGATTATAATCTGCAAGAAAGTACAGTGATTGTAAGAATCATATTCTGAAAATAGAAAAGCCATAGATAGATCAAATCTGAAAGAAATTTAATCATTTTTAACAGCCACGTGTATGAATAGGTAAGGAGAAAGAGGATCTTCCTTCCTCAGCCCTCTGGAATTTGGGAAAAAGCCAGCCAGTTTTCCATTGACCAAAACCTAAGTTACCGATTCGTTTTTGGATTCGGGTACAGGTACGCGAATCTGGTACGGGATTCGGCAAAACATTTTTTTTGGATATGGGTACGGCTTGGGTACGGCAATACAAAAAACATATAAAAATCAGAAATATATACATATTTGCAGTAGTAATTAAGTTCAGAATACACCACCATATTAATAGTCTAATAACATAGCAAAAATACATCACCACTTTCATATTCACTAAGTCAAATATTAAAATATTAGTGATTACTCGATTGTCATGATATAAAATTATAAATTAAATTTCAAACATAAAATGTCAAACGTTTACAATTAGCCATTATTGATCATTGATCAATCTGAATCATATGGGTCATCACTATCAAACAAACTAGCATTATTAGATGCTACATTTTGCGTAGAACCACAAATAGCATTCGTGGCACTCGCACAAGCACTGCCACTAGCAGTAGCAGTATCACCGACACTACCACTCTCACGATCAGTAGTTGCTTCAGGCTCATACTCATCATCAATATCAAGTGCAGCTAAGTGACTTGTGGAAGCATCCAAGTCAAGCTGCTCTGGCTCAATATCCCACCTCCTTGTGTCTCCTTCTTTGTAGGAAGTTTGCTTGTGTGTAAGGAGGCGCAAGTTTGAATGCACATACACCAAGTCCTCTGCCTTTTTTGAATGCAGCCTATTGCGTTTTATTGAATGGATGAAGGAGTATGTGCTCCAATTCCTCTCTGATGAAGATGAACTAGCAACCTATTAAGAGTCAAGACCAAATTAAATAGTTAAGAGTTACAAAATTTAACTAAACAAAATTATTAATTAATATAAAATTATAAATTAAAATTAAAATTACAAACTATAAAACTTACTTGGGATAAGATTTTTATTGCAATTGGTTGGATGTGCATGTATTCTTGCCCATGGAAATACCACCAACTATGACCATCTACCCTGTACTTGTCTCGAAGAGCATCAAGATTTTGAGCAACACTACCGGAGCATGCAAAAGCCATGAACTCAGCCCTCACTCGATCACGTTGGTCACGATCAGTGAAGAGTCTCCGAATTGCTGCCTTGTAACCTTGAGCCACTTCAACATCCCTATATGGAGCAACTCTTGATGTAACAGAAAGAAGCTCAGGACTATAATATTTGGGAGTCAATGCAAAAGCAAGAAGATGCAATGGAGTGGTCATTTTGTTCCATCTATCAACCATGATTTCCTGTAGCTCTTTGAAGAACTTTTCATCAGGATCTTCCTCTTTTGCATTGATGATGGTTTTCATCTTCTCAATCATTGAGTCGATACTATCATATACTTCTCCCAAACAAGGTCTATCCATGTCTGTGTAACGGATCATGCTCAGTATAGGCTTAGTGAAACTGACCAGGTACTCAACACGATCCCACCAACAATCATCTAGTATCCTTTGCCTGATCCTATTTGCCCTTTCACTGCTAGATTGCTTCCATATGGCCCAATTAGGGCTGATTACCATGGCACAAAGTGCCTCACGAACCTTTATAAGTCGTCTCAACACAATTGTGTTGGAGGCAAAATGGGTCTTTGCAACCTGTTTGGAAATCAAAATAAAAATTAAAATGTAATTTAAATTTACAAAATCAAAATTTAAAATTAAAAGAAAACTAAAAATTTAAGAATATTGAGAATTTCAATTAACTTACCTTCAACAATTCCAATTTTGAGAATGGTCTAAATATTCCTTGTGTCATATGGTGGTTGGTGACAAACATCTGGATGTCTTCGCCCTCAGCATACACCTGTTTGATCCACTCAATTTTGGATCCAATTTTTTTTAGCATTAGATTGAGGGAGTGGACAGCACAAGGTGTCCAAAAATGTGTGGATACTTCTCCTCAATCAATAACCCAGCAGCCCTACAATTTTTGGCATTGTCGGTTATAACTTGCACAACATTTTGATGGCCCACTTCTTCAATGGCTTGGCAAAGGATGTTAGCAGTAAATGGACCATCTTTCACCTGTCCCTCACAATCCACTGCTCTCAAAAACATTGCCCCTTTAGGGGACACGGCAATAACATTGATCAATTGGCGATTTTTTGCATCTTTCCATCCATCAGAAACGATGGTCACCCCTGTTTCAATCCATGAATCCCTTATGGGCTTCAAAGAGTTTGCTACATGTTTCACCTCTTTCTCCAATAAGGTGCAACGCACCTTCTCAAAACCTGGGCCCTTATACCCCTTTGGAGCCTCATTAATAGATTTCACCATTTTTTGCCAATATGTTGAACGAACAACGTTGAATGCCAATCCATTGGCATAGACACATCTTGCTATGTCTTGATCAGCAATCTCTCTTGCCTCATTCTGAAATGAAACTTCCAACGGTCCCTTAGATCTTTTATTTGATGAGGGCACGGTTTGCTATTGAGGGATGTTCATAAATGGATGGCTTTCTGTAGGTGGAATATAAGTAGGTGGTGTAGGGGGTTTCATGGATTGAGATCCTTTCTTCAAAGGATGGTTTTTTTTAACACTAGTAGCTTTTTGATCTGCTTTTTCTTGCTCAGCAATATATTTCAACACTATGTCATCTGCAAGGCCTTTGCCATCACCTTCTGGAGGTCCCGAACAAGGTTTGATGCCAATATCAGGGATACTACACAAGTGGGCTTTCACTCAACTGTATGAGCTCGTGTATTGAACTTTGCAATGACCACAAATCCAAACAAATACTCCACCACCTGGACATTGTTGAACCATTTCTACATATTTCCAAAGGGGAGAGGTTGCACTTATTTTGAAACGAGATTGGCCTGAATTAGAAGCAGATGCCATTGTAATACCTAAGGGCCAGGGCACAATAGATTGAAATAATTTTGGCATTGAAATTTGAAACTAAAAAGCTTAAAAGAATGAGAACAATCAACAAAAGTAATAGTAATACAATAAAAACAAAACAAAATAGTTCATTTGTTAAACAGAAACTTAAAAAAAATGTAAAAAAAAAAATCAAAAAATTTCAAAGAAACCTACCTTTTTTGAACAAATCTTGCTCTACAGTCTTCTTGAATCTTGGCAAACACTTGCAAGTGCTTAGGAATAGCACAGCAATCAACCTTCAACTACCAACGATCAGCCTTCAACTCTGTTCGAGCTTGTGCAAGCAAGAGAGCAAGTTCAGCAATGGAGGCAAAAAAATTCGTTTTTCTTTCACAAATTGTTAAAATGAAATTGTTTTTACCTATTTAGTGTGTTTGGAGGTCGAAATTAGGGTTGCAATGAATATTTTAATGTTTAGAAGTCAACATAAGGTCAAACAAATAATAAAAAATGATTAAAAAAAGACGTTTTTTTTTGGACTGGGCTTTTTGACGCGAAAAACGTCGCGGATTCGGCTCGGATTCGTCACGCCAAATCCTGGAAGAATCCGCAGTGCCATGAAGAATCTGATACGTATCCACAGGCAAAAAATCGAATCCTGGACGAATCCGTACCGTACCGTACCCGAATCCCGTACCCGAATCGTACCGTATCGTATCCGGAGGCTAAGTATGGCGAATCGGTAACTTAGACCAAAACTGAGAACCAAACAGCAGAAACTGGATATTCATCACCCTCTCGATCCAATGTCGTGTCCCTTCCTAAACAGGTCAGTTCCCAGCACACCCATTTGATAGAGGTGTTTTTAAACACTATCTTAATATATGTATATTTAATTAATATTTAAGTATAAAATATA
>VDFB02060965.1:0-30178 GCA_007258455.2 Sequoia sempervirens
AAGATCTCACCTCGGTAGCAGTTCTTGGGGTAGGCCATTCCAGAATAGCCTTCACCTTCTCTGGGTCCATCTTGAGACCTTCTGCTGAGACAACAAACCCCAAGTACACTAACTCCCTCTTCACAAAATTGCACTTCTTTAGATTTGTCACAACCCTACTTTTGAATGTGTAAATGACTTGTCACTATTGTTGGAAAACGTATTATTTAGATCATTTATTAATCTTTAGTATTTGTGTAAATAAAGAAAAAAAGGGGGGGTTTAAAGGAATTAATAGCATCGATTGAGGGCGAAGTTAGCAATGATTTTTCTTTATTGCTTTTGAAGCGATCAACTAGAAATTATTGCCTTAATAGGCCAACTATGAATTATTATTTATGAAGGAATTAGGAATTAAATTATTTGATTTCCACCTTCTACTTATAAAATAACCATTTGAGATACCGAAGTATTAATGACAACAAGTTATTGTCATTATAACCCTTGTGTTCAAATTCGTTCATCTCTTTATTAGATTATTAACATGAATTATTATTGTTACATTGTCATGATGTGATATGCCTTTATATTGAATAAATTTAATATTACTCCTCTTTTTTTGTAATAAGCTGGGAATTTATTGCATTAACAATAAATCAATTAAATTGAAGGTGATCAATCGACGTTGAATAGTTTAGCCTAAATCAATAATGAATTATTAAATAATCGTCATAATAATTCAATTTGAGAGAACATTATTTACAAATAATTTGAAAAGGGAGGAAGTCGAGGATAGACATGAATTAAATGCCTCTTGTAACCGACGTCACCATCTTGCAAGGCGAGGTAGGCAATTTAAGTACCCAAATGGATCATCTTTGGATGTGTAAAACGTTATTCGATGTTACCTTAAGGAAATTCATATTCTATCAAGTTCTTTTGGTATCTGACATGAGAATTTTGAAAAAATAATAAAAAATAATAATTGGTCTCATTTCGTAGAATAAACCTATGAGTATTCTAACATTTTTGAACTAAATAGTGGTCCAATATCTGCTCAATAAACTCCCTTGTGTGTCAATTGTTTGATAGATCTCACATTCGCTGCATAGGGTACTAAGAATAAAATGTATACACGATACTATGCTAATTGGGATTACTTTTATTGTTTCAATTTTAAGAATGTAGGCATGTGTAGGATACTGCAGCAAAATATGTCTAATTTCCTCTTTGCAAATGGCATGAATAGAATAATCAGTGTTCTCTATTCACATTGCTTAACCGTTCAGATCTCCATTCTTTTTACCTAATTCTTTGCAATTGAATTATTGTGCAGTGTATGTATTATGTAATAAATGGTACGGTATCTCCTTGTTTAAAAAGCCAATTAGCGATTTTATGAGAGTTTTGGAGGATATAAATTAATTATTGGTGTGGAAACACAAACTTGTGACCAACACCTTCTAGAGCCATCTCACGTGACCAGAATTATAGTGTTGAGCCACCCACATTTGCTCACCTTGCTCGCGTCTCACCGGTCTTCATAAATGTTGCATCTAACACTACACTACAATATACCTAGAATTTATTACGACATTGGCCTATAAATCATTAATATGAACATGGTTTAAATGGGGGCTTAGTTTTACGTGTTCTCGATTAACCCTTTTCATCTCACGGTTTTGTCCCTTGCTCTTTCTTATGTTTAGTCTTTGCTTCGGTATGTGAGTTGGGTTGTTGTTTTCTAAGTCACGAGTTCATTGTCCATCTTTACGTCTTATTTTCCTCGAATAGCTCATACCATGGCATTCTCTTTCCTTTTGGATTATATTGTATAGTGTGGTTATTGTGGGCTTAATGATGAGTGTAATGTTTGAATAGGCTCAAGCGGTCGTCTCCTTATTCTTTTGTTTGCTAGGATTAAAATTTTGTGCATCTCTCGGTGATCTTGATTGTGTAAAGTATGTGTTGCTCGAAGTAATCACCTGAAGCACTATCGAACCACCGCCATTTGTCTATTCTACTCATCATCTGGGTCATCTATTGGAAGCAGTGGATGGCAGTTATCTTGAATCACATTCAGAAATTAACGTTTGAAATTATTACTACCGGTATTACCCTTGACTAGCGTATGAGTTGACCCGACCACGAGCAGCTCCAAATTCAATGCGCTATGTTGTGTTTCTTTCCTCTTGCATTCAAATTTATTTCCATGGTATGAGCTAGATGGGGAGAGTTCAAACTAGAGTCTTCTGTTTTGATTTATCCTCTGCTCCAAATTCAATCTGCCTTGTTTTGTGTTCCTAGTTTATTTCAATTTTAGACCAAAAAAAAAAAAGCAACACTGCGGTTGTTTGATTGAGTCGACAACATAGAACAACACGTGAAGGATGAGTAACATTAATCTTCACCGCTTGTGAAGGGGTGTAAGTTGGCGAAGGTGCCCTCTTGGCTATGACTCTACATTGCTTGGGTTTAGATTTAACCTTATTTTAACATGCATAATCTATACTTGACATTCTTTTGTACAAGAGTACTTCTAGCAAGTTCTTATCAGGCCTACATGGGTGTTGAACATGAGGCAGACACAGTTAGTTGAGGGGTAAACAGAAGAGAAATAGATTGTTAATGGTGTTCTCTCTCTCTCTCTCTCTCTCTCTCTCTCTTTGTGAAAATGAACAAGTTTAATCTTTTAGTTATGCTCTTACGAATTAAGGTCTATAGGATGTATTAAAAAAAATCCTGAACTTTGCTGCATAAATGAAATCTGCGTATAGAGAATGTGAGAATTAAACCTTATAAATCTGCTTATTTTATCTTTTCAAACTAACTTATTTATGATATTTTATGGTTTTACTAAGCAATGTTACTTCCTTGTATCTTACTAAGCAACAACTGGACATATACTTAATTATGATCCAACTCGACTAGAGTCATAGTGCAGCAATATAATGTTTCTTTTTAATCTCATTATGATGACTCTAAATTTTATCCAGGTAAGTGATCGACCTTACAACATATAATTTTAAAAAGTTAGCTGGACCTTGTGCATATTTAGATCAGTCAATTTCAAATGGGAATATGAATTAATTTAAGGAAGAATTAAATTACCGGTGTTGGTCTAAGTCATTATTCTAGTAATTTTCTTATTATTTCTTTTATAGTAATTCAGGGGTGTATAGATACTCATTAGATATACCACACCTAAATAATATCTTTCAAGTTAAAGTCTGAAAAATTAATCTTCCATTTACCTTGTCCTGTCTGCATAATATAGTCTTTAAACTTATAACATTCTACTAACTAATTTCTGTCGAACTAATGCCTTGTTTCATAATACAATGAATTGTTATCACGATTGTCTAGAATTGAAGAGCAATTAATTTAATACACATAAAGTATGTGATATCATTGGGTTATTGATGTTTGAGATAAGATTTAATTAGCTTAATAATTCACTTAGGTGATTCAATAACGATTCAATTTGATTGGCAAACTTCAGGAAACATTAAGGTGAGTATTAAAATATCCATTCAAGCCCCAAAGGTAGACCATTTTAATAGCATTAGAGCCCTAGAATGGCTAAAGAAAAAGCCTACAAATTTTCTGCTCTCTATTGGTTCTTGATGCTCTTTTATTCATTATGATTTTGATGCACTTTTGTCACTAATTTTTTGCACCTTATTTGGACTGTATTGTTGCACTAAGAGTTGATATTTTTGCTCATCAAGAGTTATTGCTACTATTAAACTCATATTTGCTGCTGTCCTTTTATATAGATGATTGTCATCCCCTTTTGCGTTGTCTCTTTTTTTTTTTTTTTCCTTCCTGTCTTTTGTTACATTGTATGTGCTGCACTTTTATTTCATTATTTGCTGTCATCTTTTGGACATAATTTTCTGCACTATAATGACCATTATTTCTGCACTTATTATGGCATCTTTGCTGCAATTAACTGGGCATTAATTGCTGCTCTTAACCTTGATATCTCCCCAATAACTTATAAGTTTACTGCCCTCTTTTCATTGTTACTTTGTGAACAAATTTGCTGCTCTTAAGTTGAATTTGTTGCTCAAGAGTTGATATAGCTGCTCACTATCCATTTGGTGTGGTAAGGGCTGTCCTCTTTGTATGTCATGCACATTTACAATCATATCAACTTCTAACCCTTTGACTGAAATAATACATAAGACATGAGATGTGTCCATTCCTTGTGCATCATCACTTTAGATAATTTTATCTAACATTATTGAATTTTAGCAAACTCAAGTATAGATGTTTACACTATGTGGTTTATAGGGAATAGATGTTCCAATAGTATTGGAACTAGAATTTATTAAAGAGTTCGGGTAAAACATAATATGATTGAATCTTCCCTTCTTTCATTTTATAATAGACTCTATTTTTAAATTCATAAGAATTGTTTGATACTGTAAATTCTTGTTTGATACTGTAATTTTTTAATTAAGTTAAATTTAAGAAGGAATCATATTCCAATAGAATTTAAAAGTGTTATTTGCTTGAGATGTTTAACTATTTCATCTTATCTTAATTGAAGGATTGGATCACCTCACCAAAGGCAGAGGTAACTTATCTCTCTTCTCTCTTTACTACTTGTCATTAAACTTCATTCAAATTCCAAAAGTTACAAATCATGAGGATATAACTCTTAAATTACAGATTGAATAGGAGTTGGAAAAATGATCTTAGTTTCAATAACATAGTATCAGATTAATTGTTTCTTTAAAATACAAGATTTTAAGTCAATTTTGATGGATTATTAGATCCTAATTCTTTTCAATTCAATCTTAGAAATTTATATCCATAAGCTTATGAACACAATCGAAAAGGTGTTGATTAAGTATCTTATCCTTGAGATTTCCATCATTTAATTCTTGATCTCTAGGGTCAATCAATTCAATGGTTATTAAATGTTTTTATTATTAGATGTTTGATATTAAAAACCTGACTTTCACCTAATAGCATGCTTATGGATAGTGAATCGTTGTTACACCTAAGTGGGTGTCAACCGACGAGGAACTGTCTAGGGAATTTATTCCTAGAAAGGGTTGAATACCCACTAATTATCAGCTTTAGGGTTTGGGACTATCAATAAGTAATTTAGTTAATGGTAGTCCCCTTCTTGCTCGGGGGTTTGGCTAGAGTCCACGTGGCTTCATGATGCCAATACGGTTGGGTGGTGAGCAAGCCTTACTCGTTGTATACATCATAGCAAACGTTTGGACCTTGACGTTGTTATTCATTCTTATTGATCTTGCAGTCAGGGTGTTATGTATTTATGGTCCCTATTAAAAAAAAAATCGTAGGATTTTTCAAGCTATATGACTTGGTTATTACATGTGGTATCAGAGCATTTGGTTCAGACACTAGGCCTGATGACCTACTACCAATGCTCATGTTACAAAACTAAATCTTGATTATTATTGTGGTCTAGAAATTAATGAATTTTATGTTGTAGGAGTGATCCAAAAAGTGAGGAAGAAAATAAAAGGAATAAGTGGCATTCACTTAATTGATCGATTTAAAGGTCGGATATCGATTTTGAAAATCTTATTTCTTTGAAAGAGGATCTTGTTGGCTAAAACAAAAAGAGTTAAAATCAAGCTTTAGGAATTAAAATAGGGGATGAAACCTTTTAAGATATGTATGTTCCTTGTATACTCGGAAGGAATCCCGGATGGATTCACTTGACTCCCCGAGGCCTTAGGCCAAATTCCGAGGCGGGTTTCAAGCCTATCATTATAATTTATATACCCCTGAGGACGATGACCTCGGTACACTTTTAGTAGGAAGTGTGGTCATCAGGGAAGTGACTCAGGATCCGGATGATCTCGATGAGTCTAAGTCTCTGGCCAGAGCATGTTCCTATCTTATATGGATAGATGCCTATTATGTTTGAATAGATGCCTATCCTGGATGGATAGATGAACTCTTGTCTCGTATGGACAGGTGCCTAACCCGTATGGTTGGATGCATGTCCCGAATGGACAGATGTCTATCCCGTATGGATAGAAGTACCTGAGTATGCAATCGAACAAATATGTAATAGGAATTGAATGGTATTAGTACGTGATATGTACCTACCTCTTAAGTATGATTGAGTTCTTTTATGAGTGATAATTCTTGTGTATAATCTATATAAATGATTGGATATTAAATATTTAGAATTAGTGCAATGGTATACTCTCTTGATGAGCATAAATTTTGAACCTAAGATTTCCTCTCAACCTTTTATACGCTATTTGAAGCTTCTATGATATAATAAGCTAAAACATTGAACTCGATATTAGATTTGGCATTGACTTTGAGCTCATCTTGCATCCTATTAATGAGATGGATACTTTTAATTTTCAAATAATCAGTCTACATGATGTTGGCTCTAATTATTGAGAAGATCATTATTTGTTTGGAATAGATTTTCATTCCATTTGGTATTGTTCCATTTTGGAAATGGTTATGATTGGATGTTCGAATGATATCATAAAAACTTGAGATTTTATTTTATTTTTTAATTGTATAAAGGATAGATTGTAAAGAAAGCACTTAATTATGATCAGTGTAAAAGCTAAGTTGAATATGACAATGACTAAGTTTGAGATACAAATGAAAACACATAAGCGGAAAATAGCCTTGATGATTGAAGGATACAGAGAATATATTGGTTGGTCAAAGGATTAAAGATGAAGTTCATAATAATATTTTGGAGGACGAAACATGTTGATCATTAAGCACAACAGGTATGCATCCTTGAGCCTCTCCATTATACAAAGGCGAATTGTGAAAATATTTCCTTTATAAGGTGAACTAATAAAATTATTCCAATGGATTCTTATGGTTTGATTTTTAGATTCCATAGTTAACTTTAGACTGTTAATATTTTATCTTGTTATAAACATCTTATGAACCATAAATGGAATTTATAACAATGCAAATTAGTTTAAGATATTCAATACAAAGAAGAGATATTCACTTATTTTATAATCTCATATTACAAATGTCTTAAGGATAATAGTTCCTTCTTATAAAACCTTATTTTGTGGTACCTAGAGACATGAAATTATAGAGTTATTATTACTCAACAAATTAATTACATCAAACCAATTAAGGTAAAGAGTGTTTGACCCTAGAGTTGTATTTATACATAAATACACTACTTGTTGTGTCATGTTTTAGTGAAGACACTAATGGAAACCTTTAAAATTATACATGGCCACTAATCGAGATCATTTATGGGTTATTTTATCAAAGTTTACTAACATTATAATATTGTTGGATGTTGGACATCAAAACCCTGTTACCATGAAATCATAGGTACATTAAGAAGATCCTAGATGTCTCGGCTAATTCATTCAAAGGTACAATGAAACTTAGATATGGAAACTGGGTGAAACATTACATTTTGGTATAGTGATAAGTTACTTATTTTTGAATTTTTGTCAGTCTGATTCAACACTCACCCTTGAGACTTATGTGCATCGGGACGAAGCACAATTTAAGGGGGGAAGGATGTCACAACCACACTTTTGAATGTGTAAATGACTTGTCACTATTGTTGGAAAACGTATTATTTAGATCATTTATTAATCTTTAGTATTTGTGTAAATAAAGAAAAGGGGGAGGGGGGGGGGTTAAAGGAATTAATGGCATCGATTGAGGGCGAAGTTAGCAATGATTTTTCTTTATTGCTTTTGAAGCGATCAACTAGAAATTATTGCCTTAATAGGCCAACTATGAATTATTATTTATGAAGGAATTAGGAATTAAATTATTTGATTTCCACCTTCTACTTATAAAATAACCATTTGAGATACCGAAGTATTAATGACAACAAGTTATTGTCATTATAACCCTTGTGTTCAAATTCGGTCATCTCTTTATTAGATTATTAACATGAATTATTATTGTTACATTATCATGATGTGATATGCCTTTATATTGAATAAATATAATATTACTCCTCTTTTTTTGTAATAAGCTGGGAATTTATTGCATTAACAATAAATCAATTAAATTGAAGGTGATCAATCGATGTTGAATATTTTAGCCTAAATCAATAATGAATTATTAAATAATCGTCATAATAATTCAATTTGAGAGAACATTATTTACAAATAATTTGAAAAGGGAGGAAGTCGAGGATAGACATGAATTAAATGCCTCTTGTAACCGACGTCACCATCTTGCAAGTCGAGGTAGGCAATTTAAGTACCCAAATGGATCATCTTTGGATGTGTAAAACGTTATTCGATGTTACCTTAAGGAAATTCATATTCTATCAAGTTCTTTTGGTATCTGACATGAGAATTTTGAAAAAAAAATAAAATAAAATAATTGGTCTCATTTCGTAGAATAAACTTATGAGTATTCTAACATTTCCGAACCAAATAGTGGTCCAATATCTGCTCAATAAACTCCCTTGTGTGTCAATTGTTTGATAGATCTCACATTCGCTGCATAGGGTACTAAGAATAAAATGTATACACGATACTATGCTAATTGGGATTACTTTTATTGTTTCAATTTTAAGAATGTAGGCATGTGCAGGATACTACAGCAAAATATGTCTAATTTCCTCTTTGCAAATGGCATGAATAGAATAATCAGTGTTCTCTATTCACATTGCTTAACCGTTCAGATCTCCATTCTTTTTACCTAATTCTTTGCAATTGAATTATTGTGCAGTGTATGTTTTATGTAATAAAGGACTGATATCTCCTTGTTTAAAAGCCAATTAAGCAGTACTATGAGTTTTGGAGGATATAAATTAATTATTGGTGTCGACACAAACTTTCTGACCAAACACCTTCTAGAGCCATCTCCTACCGACCAAGTGTCATCTTGAGCCGCCCACGTTTTACTCACCACTGCTCACATCTCACCAGTCTTCATGAATGCTGCATCTAACACTATGCTACATTATACCTAGAATTTATTAAGACGTTGGCTATAAATCAAATAATATGAACATGGTTTCGGCAGGGGGCTTAGTTTTTTGTGTTCTCCAGTGTCTTTTCATCTCTGGTTGCCTGTCCTTGCTCTTTACTGTGTTTAGTCTTTCAGGTATGTGAGTTGGGTTGTTGTTTTTCTAAGCGAGTCTGAGTTCATTGTCCATCTTTATGTCTTATTTTCCTCGAATAAGCTCATACCATGGCATTCTCTTTCCTTTTGGATTATATTGTATGAGTATCAGTTGTGTGGGCTTAATGATCTGAGTGTAATGTTCGAATAGGCTCAAGCAGTGCGTCTCCTTATTCTTTTGTTTGCTAAGTTAAAATTTTGTGCATCTCTCGAGTGATCTTGATTGTATAGAGTATGTGTGTGCTCAAGTAATCACCTGAAGCACTATCGAACCACCCTTCGACTGTCTATTCTACTCATCATCTGGGTCATCTGTTGGAAGGAAATGAGTGGATAGCAGATTATGCGCAAGAATCAGTATTCAAAAATTAACATTTCAGAATTATTACTACCAGTATTACCTTGACTGGCAGCGCAGTTGACCAGCCACGAACGCTCCAAATTCAATCTGCTATGTTGTGTTTCTTTCCTCTTGCGTTCAAATTTATTTCCATGGTATGAGAGCTAGATCAAGGAGAGTTCAAAACTGGAGTCTTCTCTGTTTTGAGTTTATCCTCTGCTCCAAATTCAATCTGCCTTGTTTTGTGTTTCTAGTTTATTTCAATTTTAGACCAAAAAAAAAATAAGCAACACTGCGGTTGTTTGATTGAGTCGACAGCATAGAAACAGGCGTGAAGGATGAGTAACATTAATCTTCACCGCTTGTGAAGGGGTGTAAGCTGGCGAAGGCGCCCTCTTGGCTATGACTCTACATTGCTTGGGTTTAGATTTAACCTTATTTTAACATGCATAATCTGTACTTGACATTCTTTTGTACAAGAGTACTTCTAGCAGGTTCTTATCAGGCCTACATGGGTGTTGAACATGAGGCAGACACAGTTAGTTGAGGGGTAAACAAAAGAGAAATAGATTGGTAATGGTGTTCTCTCTCTCTCTCTCTCTCTCTCTCTCTCTCTCTCTGTGTGAAAATGAACAAGTTTAATCTTTTAGTTATGCTCTTACGAATTAAGGTCTATAGGATGTATTAAAAAAAAATTCTTGAAACTTGCTGCATAAATGAAATCTGCATATATAGAGAATGTGAGAATTAAACCTTATAAGTCTTGCTTATTTTATCTTTTCAAACTAACTTATTTATGATATTTTATGGTTTTACTAAGCAATGTTACTTCCTTGTATCTTACGGAATTTGTATCTTACTAAACAGCGACTGGACATATACTTAATTATGATCCAACTCGACTAGAGGTCATAGTGCAGCATATAATGTTTCTTTTATCTCATTATGATGACTCTAAATTTTATCGGGTAAGTGATCGACCTTACAACATATAATTTTTAAAAGTTAGCTGGACCTTGTGCATATTTAGATCAGTCAATTTCAAATGGAATATGAATTAATTTGGAAAAGATTAATTACCGGTGTTGGTCTAAGTCATTATTCTAGTAATTTTCTTGTATTTCTTTTATAGTAGTCGGTGTATAGATACTCGTAGAGATACCACACCTAAATAATATCTTTCAAGTTAAGTCTAAAAGTAATCTTCCATTTACCTTGTCACATGCATAATATAGTCTTTAAACTTATAACATTCTACTAACTAATTTCTGTCGAACTAATGCCTTGTTTCATAATACAATGAATTGTTATCACGATTGTCTAGAATTGAAGATCAATTAATTTAATACACATAAAGTATGTGATATCATTGGGTTATTGATGTTTGAGATAAGATTTAATTAGCTAATAATTCACTTAGGTGATTCAATACCCGATTCAATTTGATTTAGTGAAACTTCAGGAAACATTAAGGTGAGTATTAAAATATCCATTCAAACCCCAAAAGGTAGACCATTTTAGCATTAGAGCCCTAGAATGACTAAAAAAGGCCTACAAATTTGTTGCTCTCTATTGGTTCTTGATGCTCATTTATTCATTATGAATTTGCTGCACTTTTGTCACTAATTTGCTGCACCTTATTTGGACTGTATTGCTGCACTTAAGAGTTGATATTTTGCTCATCAAGAGTTATTGCTACTCTTAAACTCATATTTGTTGCTGTCCTTTTATATAGATGATTGTCATCCCTTTTTGCATTGTTTTTTCTGTCTTTTGTTACATTGTATGTGCTGCACTTTTATTGCATTATTTGCTGTCATCTTTTGGACATAATTTTCTGTACTTTACTGACCATTATTTCTGCACTTATTATGGCATCTTTGCTGCACTTAACTAGGCATTAATTGCTGCTCTTAACCTTGATATCTGCCCAATAACTTATGAGTTTCCTACCCTCTTTTCATATGAGATTGCTGCCCTCTTTTCATGGTTACTTTGTTAATGAATTTTCTGCTCTTAAATTGAATTTGCTGCTCAAGAGTTGATATTGCTGCCCACTATCCATTTGGTGTGGTAAGGGCTGTCCTCTTTGTATGTCATGCACACTCCACCTCCTTACAATCATTTCAACTTCTAACCCTTTGACTGAAATAAGACATAAGACATGAGATGCGTCCATTCCTTGTGCATTATAAGTGTTATCACTTTAGATGATTTTATCTAACATTATTGATTTTTTGCATATTCAAGTGCATATGTTTACACTCTGGTTTATAGGGTATAGATGTTCCAATAGTACTGGAACTAGAATTTTTTAAAGAGTTTGGGTGAAACATAATATGATTGAATCTTCCTTTCTTCCATTTTATAATAGACTTCATTTTTAAATTCATAAGTGTTTGATACTTTAATTTCTAATTAAGTTAAAGTTAGGAAGGAATCATATTCCAATAGAATTTAAAAGTGTTATTTGCTTGAGATGTTTAACTATGTCATTTTATCTTAATTGAAGGATTGGATCACCTCACCAAAGGAAGAGGTAACTTATCTCTCTTCTTACTTTATTACCTATCATTAAACTTCATGTAAGTTTCAAAAGTTACAAATTATGAAGATATAACTCTTAAATTATAGATCGAATAGGAGTTGGCAAAAGGATCTCATTTTCGATAGCATAGTATCAGATTCTTTGTTTCTTTAAAATACAAGATTTTAGAGTGAACAGTGGATTATTAGATCCTAATTCTTTTCAATTCAATCTTAGAAATTTATATCCATAAGCTTATGAACACAATCGAAAAGGTGTTGATTAAGTATCTTATCCTTGAGATTTCCATCATTTAATTCTTGATTTCTAGGATCAATCAATTCAATGGTTATTAAATGTTCTTATTATTAGATGTTTGATATTAAAAATAGGACTTTCACCTAATATCATGCTTATGGATAGTGAATCGTTGTTACACCTAAGTGGGTGTCAACCGACGAGGAATTGTCAAGGGAATTTAGTCCTAGAAAGGGTTGAATACCAACTAATTATCAACTTTAGGGTTTGGGACGCTCGATAAGTAATTTGGTTAATGGTAGTCCCTTCTTCTTTCGGGGGTTTGGCTAGAGCCTACGTGGCTTCATGATGCCAATACGGTCAGGTGGTGAGCAAGTTTTACTCATTGTACGCATCATTGTAAACATTTGGACCTTGACGTTGTTATTCATTCTTATTGATCTTGCAGTCAGGGTGTTATGTATTTATGGTTCTTATAAAAAAAAAATCGTAGGATTTTTCAAGCTATATGACTTGGTTATTACATAGTTCTTGGGGTGAGCCATTCTAGAATAGCCTTCACCTTCTCGGAGTCCATCTTGAGACCTTACGCTAAGACAACAAACCCCAAGTACACTAACTCCCTCTTCACAAAAGCGCACTTCTTTAGATTAATCAGCGGTTTCTCTTCTCTTAACTTCAAGGCTCTTGAATATGCATCAGATGCTCATCAGCGTCTTCTTGAAAATCAAAAATATCATCTAAATACATAATAACAAAACCTCCCAAAATTATTTTAGTACCTCGTTCATGGCGCATGAATGTGCTTAGTGCATTGTTTAGCCCAAAAGACATGACTAACCACTCATACAGGCCCTCTTTGGTCTTGAAGGAAGTCTTCCATTCATCTCCCTCTCGAATCTAGATCCGGTGATATCCACTCTTTAGATCAATCTTTGTATCTAAGTATTGAGCTCCCTCAAGCGATCCATCAGGTCTGTCCATCCTTAGCGAGGAAATCTATACTTGATTGTTATCTTTGACATGGCTCGAGAATCGTACATATCCTCCACTCCCCATCCTTTGGTGCTAGTACTACAGGTACTACACATGGACTCAAACTCTCCCGTATCAAACCCTTTCTCAACAACTCTTGAACTTTTCTGTTCAACTCCTCATTTTCTGCTGGAGTCATTCTATGAGCTGCCTTATTTGGCAAACTGGCTCCAGGAATCAAGTCAATCTGATGACTGATCTTCCTTATTGGTGGTAAACCCTCAAGTACATTATCAGAAACAATATCTTGAAACTCATCCAACACCCCAGAAACTTCTTCTGGAACCTTCTCACTATCATTCTTACTCACTCTAGGAATCAATGCATAACACACACGCTCATGCTTCATACCTTCTAACAAATTCTAGCACTACTGCATACCTTTTCTTCGGTCTCCTTCAGGGGTTTCAACTACATTCCATCTACATAACAAATTCTAGCACTACTGCATACCTTTTCTTCGGTCTCCTTCAGGGGTTTCAACTTGTGACGAACCCCGTCCTTTGTCAAGGAATAAGTGTTTGCATGGCCATCATGTACCTCATCATGGTAGCTCTCGATCTTAAACTTTACTAGGCACTACTCATTGACCAAAACTTTGTGGTCTTTCTACAACCAGGCAATCCGATACGGATGTGGGTGTCTTTCCCTCTTCAGCTTCAACTTTGTGACCATCTCCTCTGACACCAGATTATCAGTGCTCCCACTGTCAATAATAACATCACAACATTTTCCTTCACACTAGCACCTTGTGTGAAACAAATTCTTCCTCTGTTTTGGTTCCTTTTCCTCAGTCACTAGGGCTCTCCTAATTACTAGGGTTTCTCCCCTTTCAGCATCATCTGAATTTTTAGATTGGGCCTCCTCATCTGCATGCGCTACCCTTCCATGACCTTCTGGCCTTTTTTTTGCCCTTCCTTGGTGTTGTGGACATTCATAGGCTCGATGCCCTTCTTCACCACATTGGAAACACGTTCCTCTAAAACCACCTCTTCCAGATCCTTGTCCATATCTCCCTCATCCTCTACCTCTTTGATACCCTTGTTTTGATCCGGGGTGGAAGGTGTGTTCCCGCTTTGGCTTGGTGGTACCCACATCTTCACTTTTCTTTTCATCATCATTTTAAACTCACGAAGATGCGCCATTACCTTCCACTTTGACCTCCTCGTCCTTTTGCTTGCCATCAAATCTTTTTGTTTAGCTTCTCTTCCGCAGCCCGAACAAGCCCGATACACATCCCTCAATGGTGGGTGGTGGGCTGAACGGCATATACTTTGGGCCTTTGGGTGCGGCTTCATTAAGATGTCGGGCTGCCACCTTCTCCTTATTGGCCTCACGGTGGCGGCCCGGATTAAATTGATTGGCATCTTATGAAAATCTTGATTATATTCTTTCCGCGGGTCTTCCTTGCTTATTGCCCACAATTTCTTCAACGGATCTAACTTCGTAGTCATTGGTATGAGAGCTGCTTCTTGAGTTTCTCTACCATCTGCGATCCCCATCGGTGATATTGCCTTTCCTCTTCAATTTCTTTCCAACTAGACCTCTTTCCACCAAATCTTGGCATGGCCCTTACGACTTCATTTTCCATAGAAACTGCTTGCGTCCTAGGTCTCTATTTCCTCATACTCATGATCCCTGGTTGATCAACTCTTAGGATTCGGACTTCGGGAATAGCGAGGACTTACTATGCAGGTCTTTTCCCAATCTTCGAAATGGCCCTTATTAGTTGCATTTGGTCTTGATCAATTGCTTCTTCTTCCTCTTCTACATCTGAACCTTCTTCCTCTCCTTCATCCTCACTTTCCTCCCTCGGGTTTAACCCTCTTCTCTATTGCTCTTGTAACGCATCAATCTATCTCTAGAGGGCTGCCAGTGAATCTCTTCCACCAGCATTTCTGCCGCCTTGACCACCTGCGGCACCACCGGCACCACCAAGCATCACTCTTGGAGCATCTTTCGCCGACCTCGACCCACAACCATGGTCTGGTCGCGAGCGCCTCCGCGATCGTGATCTTGTCCACAAGCTCAGAAACCCACTCGATACCACTTGATGAGCGCGGCCCAGGAACCGCAAAATAACCCACAAACAAGAGATAATTTTATTATTGAGAAAATGGAGCTTCTTACATGCGAGAGGGATCTCAAATCCCCAAGTTCTACAACACATACAGCTTCTGAAGGTCTGAGAATAACCCTTCGCCAATATGTATATCGCGACTTCATTAAGCCAAAAGTACCCAAAAATTGAAACACCTTACATAAATAGAGGCTCCTCTTTAGTTTTGGAGCCAAAACAACGCCATTCAAATTTAAGTTTAGGGTTTGAAAATTACAACGAAGTTCAAAATTCAAAGAACATTTGCAATTGTATCTTCCTAGAAAAGTCATAACTTCACTTGAGGCCATAACTTTTGATCTGGGACTAGGTCCAGCGAAGCAGATTTGAAGCAGATTGGAAGAGTGCTCAAGAATGTCACTTGGCGTTTAATTTACTCGCCAATTTGGGAAAAATTTTAAGGGCCGATCGAGGGAACTCTAAGTGCCTGGAAATCTAACTCGGAAGATTTTTCGGTGCAAATGCGGGAAACTAAAACTGCAATATCTTTCAATCCAGGAACAAAAAATAAAAACAGTAAATTGGGAATTTCATTATGATGAAAAGGGTATCCAAAAAAGTAAAAACATCTAAAAATTGAGAAACTTCAAATTTAACTATTTTTGGGTGATGCAAGATTGCCCTTACACCACTGGATGCTCCTGTATCACAATCATTAATACATGAAGGGTTTTAGAATCAAGGAAAAGTAATGTTTCATAGCACTCACCTCAATTTTAGCACCAGTAGTACTATCAATATCATGCATATACTCCTTGAATTTAGCATAATCACTGTCAACATTCTCCTGAAGTTGTGTAGCTATGAAGAGAGCTCTATTGGCAAGGTATTTTCCTTTTTGTTCTATTTTCATATATTTTCTCTGCATGTGTTTTAATCATCATGCAAAGTTAATATAAGTCAAGTAAAGAATGCAAAAGCTATAATTTTTTGTCCACAACAACTATTATATTATCTCAACTTCAACACAACTATGATTAACATCAAGGCGTTCTTGTTTTCGTGCTGCTTTGATAAAATTGCTCTACATGTAGTTTAACCATCAAGCAAAAAAAATATCCAGATGAGTAATTCATGTAAAAAACAGTCAACAAAGCCTTTCCAAGCATAAAAGTCACAATAGGTGGAATGGGTGAAAATCCATTTTTGTAGACTCACAAACCCTCAACTCTATCTTTACAGACTCGTTTCAGCAATTTGACTACAAAATGCACAAAACTCTTCAAGAATCCACCAAATTAGAAACAAATTGAAGTTAACTCATCCAACCACCTAATTCAATGCAAAAGAGGACAAGGAAACCCTGTACGGGCAAGTACAAAATCTTGGAACTGCAAATAATCAAAAATTTATGAGAAAAGAACAAAATTTCAAGAGTTTTATTATTGCTTTATGATCCATAGCAGCAAAAATATTTTGGGGAAAATTTGGAAAACCAAAAGTATAAGATGTTTTGAAAAAATCAGGAAAAAGTCTGGAAAAAATTAGGAAAAAATCGAATTTAAAAAAAAGGTAAAAATTGTAGAACAAGAGATAAAAACTATTTTTTTGAAATTGAAAAGCATTTCCATAGCATATAGATATAGAGAGAAAATAAAATAAAGAGTTTAACTAATGAATTGTAAAAAATAGATTTTTTTAGTTTATATTCATATCGTTGATTACATTGCATTGCACATCTTTCAAACTCAAAGCATTACTTCACATTGCATAACTAATAACTAGATGTTAATAGATGAGAAAATTTCAATTACAATATAGTTTTTAGAAAGTCAACCTAAGGAGTTATGCAATTACTTCACATTGTATAACTAATAACTAGGAGCAACTGTCAATTGCATTTTCTTGTCATCACATTCTATGAGACCACATTTCTTTGAGGCATTTTTTAAAATAGTTCACTGCCTTGTCTATGCTACCACATTTTTCATACATCTCTACCAAATCATTTTGTCAAACAGTTCACTGCCTTGTTTCTATGGCTAAAAACCTAAAACAAGTGCTTTCAAACAAGCTATGGATGCTTGGAAAAAATCTATCAAAAGCATAATAGTAAGCAATAGCATAGACAAAGCAGTTAACTCTTTGAAAAAATGCCTCAAAGAAATGAGGTCTCATAGTGATGGAATGCCATGACAATCAAAAGCAATTTGATTGTCATGGAATTCCATCACCATGAGACCTCATTTCTTTGAGGTATTTTTTCAAAGAGTTCACTGCCTTGTCTATGCTAACACATTTTTCATACATGTCTATCAAAGAATTTTATAAAATAGTTCATTGCCTTGCTGCTATAGCTAAAATCCAAAAATAGGAGCTTTCGAACAAGCTATGGATGCTTGGCTAAAATCCTGCAGATTTTTTAAAAATCTGGATTTATCAAGATTTTTTGCAGATTTCTGCTTTTGTGGCCACATTGCCAAATTGTCACACCCATAAATGAGTTTGAGACTCCGTAATCTTTCCCTGTTCCTAAATAAAAATTAGTACTATCGGCCTAACAATGCCTCATCAACGGAACCCCCATCATAGCCTCACCAATGGCCTGATGAAAGCAATTAATAACCTAGTATCGGTGTAACAATACCCTATCTAGTTGACTCCTAAGGCATCCTCCCCGATAGATTGATAGAGTCAACAAAAGAAAGCACATCATTGTAACACATGAACATCGATGGAATGAATTTTTGCATTTCACGTTGATGCTCAATTAAAATCAAACCATGGATCAAAATCAACTGAGCATCAGTCAGCTAAGGTGGCCATTGTGGCCAGTGTCCTCTTGTCAGATAAGATGTGGTGTCAGTGTGTTCCCATGAGCCCAATATAACCATGGATTATCAGGAATTAATATATATTGAGGGAATCAGTCTTGTTTACCTTGTTTGTCTGCCAAAGGTGTATTAAGGGATTGGCACCCCCTTATGGTTTAAAAACCTGCACTTCTGAGACCTAACAAATCATTCATTGATCTCATAGTTATTTTGTCATAAAACTCAGTCACAATATTTAGGATAGTCACAATGGATTTCAATGAAACAAAAGGAAAATTTTCATAGATTCATTGTTCTATATATGATCGTAATAATTTGCTTGGAGATCACGAGAGTAATTTTATAAAGGCATGTTGTGGAAAAAAATTATGAAATTTTTAGACATCTTTAGAATACAATATAAAGATGATATAGTTGAGAATCAAAATATTGAGGGATAGCCTCTTACCTGATCTGAACCTATGGAATTATGGTCATTCCATGCATAAACTATAGGCTTAATAGAGGTAGCCAACTGTGAAACTTTCTCAGTGAGACAGTTTAAGCAACTCATTATATGTTGGTAGTCTTCATTTGAGTTGACATGATTTGGAGAGGCTCTTACTGGGAGTTCAACAGATGGTTGTGAAATCTCTGTTGACGAACTAGATTTCCTCTTGATACTAGTATTAGATTTAGTATGATCTAGTGCTGCCATATAATTGACAACATCTTCTACACTTGCTTCTCTATTATTGTTTTCCACCTAAAATACAATGTCAATTTCAACATATAGTCAGTTCAATGAAAAATTGAAATAAATAACACAATGTAAATTGAACCAAAAATCCATACACTTACTCCACATTTGTCCAGTTTAGCCTGCAACTCGCCTTAGCCAAATGTATATTCAGTCCTCACATTATCTCTTGATTTCTTTCCTTTGTTACTCTTTGTCAAATATTCTTTGGAACGCATACTTTCTTTCAATTCCTCCCACTGTTTGGGAGATAGAGTGTTGTCTAACATCTCTTTTCCCTCCATGATTGTTTTTTTTCAATTGTATCTAAAACTGTTCATCAGAAGTCTCATCTTGTGCTTGTAATATTTTCTAGAGATTTTTCCACCAACAGTGTCAAAGGAATTTTCCATTTTTTGTATAACATATTCCACATTTCGTGGATCTTGCTCTGCAAAATTTGATTTGTAGATATCCAAATGGGCCCTACATCTTACGCCCAACTCAGAGGCCCACCTTGCTACATTTTTCCCAATGGGTTCACCATCTCTTGATACCTCAACCAAGAATGGCTTCTTCCCTTCTAATATTCTTTCTTTTGCGTTCCTCTCGTAGATCTGTATAAATCTCAACTCAATCTTTGTATTTTAACATAAGCAGGCACATCTTCTGTTTCACCACTACAAATATTTCTGGTTGATTCACTAATTCCTTCAAAAGTTGTAGATGTGACAAGTGCACTCTTAGCAGGCACATCAGATGCAAACAAACTCTCTTCATGACTTTGATTAACCAGAACTTTATGCTCCTTGGCCACATCATGTGTGGCATGAGTAGGTAGATCAGTAGTGGTCTCTACAGATTTCACTTCATCACAACTATTTTTTCACCATCTTCATTTGTTGAATCACAAAAGTGTGGGCTTCTACAAGCTGTCAACACTGTATCTTTACTTTCTTTTTGTTTTTTCTCTGCTCTCTTTTTCTTTCCTGTAAAACAAAAAAAAATATCATATCATGTCTTATATACATAAAGCTCTTTCCTATAAAATTTCATTAAACAATATTAAACAAATAATTTACTACTTAGTGGATTTACAACTTGCCTATTTGACATCAAACCAAGATGTGATAAATATTCATTATTCTTAGCCACATGTTCTTCACGAAAGCGCTCATAATCTGTCACTGGAATTTCAACATTGTGTCACTATCATCTAATTTGAGCCTTAAATTCTTTCTCCTCTTTTCCTGATGTCCATAAAAAAAATAATGTATAAATTAGCAACTTGATATAGAGATATTGCATCCTCATTTTTATATGAAAACATATTCATATTGCATTAATATAGCAACTTTGTTCAACATTAAAGCTTTGAAACAGGTATTAATCTGAAGGTTTGTATCCTTAAAACATAAAACAGTCTTAAAACAACATAAAAGTCTTACATAGAAGGTCATAAAATGGGGCTCATTAATAATCATCTGCATTTCTAGGAAGATCAGAATCTTGATCACTCATGTCTGCATCTACTTGATTTTCTTCCTCATCCTCATTTGTGACATGCAATACATTATCTCTCCCAATTTCTTCATTGGTAATCAAAATCTCTTTTTCAAACAGTCCCTCATTGTCTTCATCCACTTCTTCGAATGTTTCTTGTAAATTAACATATTTCCCATCAGGCATTACATCAACAACTTCCATGAATTTTCGTCTTGAACGAGACTCTGTTTGAATGACATATGCCAACCTGGGCGTCTCACATCATCAATTAGAAATGATTGGTTAATTTGAAGAGGGGAAACATACGACTCATCTGTCTTTGATAAAAATTGTTGTGTATTTTCACGTACAAATCCATACTCATCAAATTGTACTGTGGATGGTCGGATCCACTTACATTTTAATAATATAGGATTATTTTCACCAAAATCCACTTGAATAATTTCTTGGATGAATCCAACATAAAATTTCTTCTCAATTTCATGAAGAAATTCAGCACTAACAACACAATCACAATTTGTCTTTCCTTTGTCTTTTTCTTCCACTCTTAAATGACTACCATAGGCCCACATTCCACTAAAACGCATAGCCCATAAATTTGGAGGTCATGAAAGATCACTTTCCTCTGTTGTTATATCTTGACCTTCTTCTTTTGCATCATTGATTGCATTAGCAATCTGTTCTTCAAATTTTGGAAAAGAATCAACTCCAATCAAATCATGACGCCTGCGCCTTTGAGGTTGATGTTGCATCCAAGTTTGATTCTCTTCTTCATATTTTCTACATAGAATAATGGCATACAAATAGTAAGATTAATAATATAAATGTGTAAATTCAATTGATTAATAAATTATTGTGTAATTTTTTTTTACCCATGCCACTTATCGAACGAAGATATGTTTTGAAGAATAAAGGCATGTATTGCAATTCTTTCTTGATATGATAGCTTGAAGCGACATCCATTGCCTTCTAATACTTCACCTGCAACTCTCTCATCTTCATCATCATCCCATACATGTCGATTAACATTTTTTAAATCCTTCATATATTCTGTGCAAAATCCCATGGCCTCTTGCATTGAATACCCCTCAAACATGCTCCCTTCTGGTTTTTCCCTAGTATGGACAAAAATTTTCAAAACCTTCATATATCGTTCTATAGGATACATCCATCTCGTTCTTACTAGGCCACGATGCTCTAGTTCATATTATAGATGTATTAAAAGATGCATAGAAATGTTAAATATTTCTAGTGGAAATTCTCGTTCCAATAGACAAAGGACTTCAACAACCTCCTCCCTCAAACTATCAAAATTTGAAGGATCTAATACATGTAAACTCATTCTCTTTAATATTAGGCCCAACCTTATAATTGCCAATCTTGGCCCCTTTTCCAAACTTGATATATTTACCACAATAGGTAAAATATTCTCAATTATGACATGATAGTCATGGGTCTTGAGGCCTCTTAAGCTATTAATGTCAATTTGGCTTCTGATGCCACTACTTACATATCTAGTGGGAAATCGAGTCTGAGACATCAACTATAAGAATTGTGCACGTTGTTCTTTTGTCTAGACATAAGGAGCACTAGGTTTTCTATATTTTTCATTATCATATTTTTCAACCCAAAGATTTTGATGAATCTTTATTTCTCAAAAGTCTTCACGTGATGAAATAATATCAAGAGCACCAAAAAGAGTTTCTATAATAGCATAAGCTATATTTTTCTCAGTATGCATAAAGTCAATAGTATGCCTAATGGTTATATCCTTAAAGTATGCAACTTATACAATATGCACAACCATTTTACACCTCTTTCATTACATGGATCATATCTACTACCAGCAATCCCATCATTTTCAATAAATGACATTCTTTTTTGTCCATTCTCCACAATGTAATCACCTGTTATTAGCAATGGCGCTTCGCGATACTCTTCTTGACCATTGAAACGTGTTTTTTGTCGATGATATGGATGATCCATTTTAAGGTAAGCACGATGTCCACAATAAATACACTTACGCAAACTTCTTGAGTGCCTCACAAAATCCTTAAAGTTGCAAGTAGGACATGCATGGTATCCATGAACAGATAGACTAGACAATGTACCATATGTAGGAAGATCATGAATTACAAACCATAAGGAAGCTCTTAAAGTGAATTTGATTGAATGACCATCCCTTAAAGATTGAATTGCTTCAATTCCTTTCCACAATTCCATTAGCTTATCATATAATGGCTCCAAATAAGCATCTATTGTATCTGAAGTCACACTTTTCTTTCCTGGTATAATCAATGATATCATTAAGAAAAATGGTTTAGTTGCTAACCATGGAGGCAAGTTATAATTTATTAGAAACACTGGCCAAGTTGACCATTTAGTACTTTGATCTGAGAATGGGTTCACCCCATCTAGATCCAAACCCAACCTTATATTACAAGGATCTTGAGAAAAATTGGGCCATCTGTTATCAAATTCCATCCACGTCTTAGAATCAGGCACATGTTGTTGTTTTTATCAGTGCTCTTATTTTGGGCATGCCACTGTATAAGTTCAGCAATGTCTCTGCACCTATACATTCAAATTAATCGTGGGATTATCAGAAAGTGGCGAAGAACCTTTCTAGGAACCACAACTGATTTCAACCCTTGTCTATACCTCAATTCATGACATTTCAGACATTCACTCTCATTTGCAATATTTTTGCGAAATAATACACAACCATTCACACATCTGTGGATGTTTTAATACCCCAAGCCGAGCTTACTGATTTTATTTTTACATTGACTTCGTTTTGTTGGCAATGTGGAGTCATTTGGTAACAATGAACTTAATAATGCCAATAACTGATCTACACTCTCATTTGTCCAACCATGCACCACTTGCAAGTTAAGAATTTGAAGGATTGTTTTCAAATGACTTAACTTGCAATTAGCATACACAGACTTTAAAGCATCATCCATTGACTTGGCCCAATCATCATTTAGACCATCATTCAACATTCTATCAACTTCAAACCCTTCATCAAACATTTTTGCCTCTTCATCTATGTTTGGTGCCACTTCATCTATGTTTGTTGCCTCTTCATCTCTCATAGTCTGAAATTATTTCATATCTTCGTAATAATTGTAAGCCCAAGGGCTTATACCACTATGCCCATATCTTATCATATGTCGATAAATCATATTTCTTTTTTTCACCTTTCCACCAAGACAATTTTTGCATGGACATGGATATTTGTCAATGTCTCTCTCATCAGCTACTCTCTCATCATATGCATGATATTGATCCGTAGTAAACCTTTGAAACTCATCCATCTATAATATTGTGCATTCCCATATTAATTTAGTTTTTGATTTAAAGAAAAAAACATAAATCTAAAAATAGAGATGCCAAAACATTGTTGAAAGTAGTCACTTTTAGTACAGACCATAACAAAAAGAAGAGGATATAATGAGTCATTGTTTTGAGATCTATCTTACATTCATTTGAAGTTTACCTACTAAGAATGGAATATGCATATGTTTCCTATCAGCTTACTTTTGGCAATGAGGGTTTTGAATTACCTCTGAATTCGCTGCAGAGGGCCTTGCTAACTTCAAATTCGTTGCAGCAAACTCTGAATTCCTTGCCCGCCTTTTCAAAAGTTTCCAGGTCCTATCCAAACAAGCTTTATCGCCCATGCAAGTACTTAAATACATGTCCATGAGAATAACAAACATCAACAACAATCCAATTTCATTCCCATGCCAACAATTATACATTTTACAAGTTGTCTGACTTATAAATATAGACAAGTTATGTAAACCACTAGATAAATAGCATTTAAAGGTTTGTCATCTTTAACTTATAATCTGTTTTTGAGTTCAGCTAATACAACTATTTTTTTCAGTTTGTTTTCATGGTTGTTACTCATGTAACTTGTACTTTCATATCCCTTTGAGTTGCTTTATGTATTTCTTTCTTTTGCATTGGTTGTGTAATGAAAGTAAAACTTGAAAGTGCCCCTGCTGATAAGATTTGAGTCTTTAGTTGTTTACTTTTTTTTGTGATATTTGACTTTTGAGTCTTAATATATAAGTCCAAATGTTTATCTAGATTGATGTGGATCTTGCAAATTCCAGATACTTAAAGCCAAAACATGATTGAGCCTTGAAAGTGGATTGATCCACAGATAACATTATGGTGAGTGCTAGAATGTAATGTTCATTGTGGATCATGAGTGAGTGGAGGTGATACAACATATTTAAATATACCAGTAAGAGTCATATGGTGTTAATCAGTTAATGTAAATGTGACATAAGGATTTATTATATATAAGTGAGTTGAAGGCCAAGAGTATTTTGTCTGATTGTCAAAGAGGACAAGCTTAACATAGCCATACACTCATAATTGATTTTGGATCACAAGTGTTTGTGTTCAAAATCATCTCTTAGAAGTACATGATATATATCTTCTACAAGTATTTAAGCACACTACAAGTATTTCTTGACAAACTTATCTCTAGGTTCACCTAGCTTAGAATTACATGCCAGATGCTACTATTTTTTTCCTTGGTGAGTTAGTTGTGCTCCTTTTTGTTCATAAGGAACATCTTTATAATTAATGTGGGTTTGTCTCTTTTGGTGTGCATCCATTTTAGGCCTGCAGTCAAATGGATTCCAGAGAGGCTATGTTTGGTGGAGGCTCATTAGGTAATATTTTGGAGTAATTCTTTAATTGGAAAATATATCCTTATTTTCTATAATTTTATTCTATTTGGTAGAGTGGCTCTAGGGATAAGGATTTTAAATGTTTACACAACTCTATGAAGAAGTCATGCTTTCTTTATAAGAGTGTCTCCGAAATTTACTTCCAATTTACCATGAGAAATTCCCTGAAAACTGTGGTTATAGGAGGGTGTGGGAGTTGTGCTCAGTGAATGCGATGTATATGTTGTCCAGAAAAGAACTGAGTTGGTTCCTGCAGAAGTACTTTGGACAATTCAACTGACTAGATATGCATGCATTAGTAGTTTCAAGTGTAGCAAAGCCTATTCAATCATGGGAAATGTTAGGAGATTCATTTGTCTCTCTAACAAAGAGTTTTTTCAACCATTGCAAATTTGCAACTAGCTTGAAACGGTATCTTGATTATTTAAGAATTAGCATTTGTCTTGTCATAATTATTTGGTAGAACTGTAGTAACATGGGGATACTGTAAAGAATATTATAAATTAAAGGATTAACATTGATCTGGTCAAGCTAGGTAATGAACACCATATATATGTGGTATTTTTCTTCTTGGAGACAACAAGCTTTATTCAGTTATCCATTACTGATTCTTATTCTCTCTTTTTTTTTGTATGATCTATGCATGTTATTTTTCATTGTGCTAGTAGTTAGAACTGAAAAATTTCACACTTTTCACTAGCCTCCACCCACCAATCCTCCACATTCCACAAAAATTCATCACATTTTAATTTTATGATCAACACAAATTGTTGAAATTTTTGTGACAAGATCCATTTTGTAGTGCACATTGCCAAATTGTCACACCAATAAATAACTTTGAGACTCCATAATTTTTCCTAAGTAAAAATTAGCACTATCAGCCTAACAATGCATCATCGGCGGAACCCTCATCATAGCCTCGCCGATGGCTTGATGAAAATAGTTCATAACGTAGTATCGGTGTAACAACACCCTATCGGGCTAACTCCTAAGGCGTTCCCCCTGATAGACTAATAGAGTCAACAAAATTAAGCACATCATTGTAACACATGAACATCAATGGAATGAATGTCTACATTCCCCCGATGGCCTGATATGATCATAAATTATCAATAATTTTTATATATCAGGGGAAGTAATGTGTATCGAGGTAATATATTTGGGTGTTCCGCCGATAGACCGAAGGAAAATTGTTCATCGGTGGAGAGGGTGGCTATCGGTGGAATAAGGATTGCAGTCTCGCCGATATAGTGATGATGATTGATTGCTAACTAATGTGACATCTCAAGGCATCATCCAGATATTTAAAAATAAATGCTTCCCCCCGATGAAAAGACTAAAATGGGTGGTGTATTTATGAGCCTTAGTTGAAGTGAATTATATCACAAGTTGATCGCATAATTATTGCACAGTCTGGAAGATTTCACTGAGGAAAAAAGTAGAAAGGAAAAGCTAGGAATTCTCACATATCATAAACTAGTGGAGACGAGACCCAAGTAAGTACACCAATCCCAACTTAGAAATATTTTTCAAAGGATTAAGAATTTGAACAATGGAGGAAAATGCAGAAAAACCCAAAGCTAAGAAATAGAAAACTGAGAAGAGACTCTTGAATCAAGACCTAATAGATTAATGCCCTGGGTCGGGGCCAAGACCCAGGAGGGTTGCTCATATAAATCCTTCAATGGATAGATTATTAGATAAACATAAAGGCTTGGGGGATATTTGGAAACGTGAAACGGGTATGAGCTTTTCATGTATCATTACAGGAAACAATTTAGGTTTCAGCCAGTCTGCAACCCGTGGAGGTTGAACTTGGGAAGACTCATGGTGCCCAATGTGTTCATAAATGTATAATTAATTAAAGCTTTGGCTAGTAGATATGACCCCAAGAGGAGAATTATCCAAGCACATAATGGGGTTGACATGCTTGTTATTTCTGAGGATTTAATTTCTAATGTGTTTCAGTTGGAGTGTCCTATGAACTTTCCATTCACAATTAGAGATCTCTTCATAGAGTATAACCATATGGATACCAGCTACAAATGATGGAAACTTCCCTTGCATAGGCCTAAGAATGAAGCAGGCCAACTCAGGAGGTTTTCGAGTAATGAAAACCCTCCTTTTCATGAGGACTTGTATGAAGAATATTTCAAATACACTTATTATTCAGCTGGTCAGGTCTTGGGGGTAGAGGTCCCACCCCTCATGTCTATTGTCCTAATGGTCTTAGTTGTAGACATATAAAGAAATGATGCCAGGTCATTCAATTATGCTAGATACTTGGCCAATGACCTAAACCAGGAGCTTGAAAAGATTAAAAAACAATAGTGAATATATTCATTTCAAACATTATTCTTTTTTCATGCATTTGCTCATGCATGAGGGACATGTTAGAAGGGTCTAGAGTCAAGAATTAAGAATAAAAGATACAGATGAAAATGGGAACCTCAAACCTATATAGATGTGGACTTCATTGTGGGATAGTCGATTTGGTAGATCTCATTATCTTTATTTTGAGGAGTTTTTTGTGAAACCACTAATGGAGTGGCTGGGATATCCGCATGATTATAACTTATCCCCAGAAGTGCAAAAGTTTCTAAGACCAAAGGAAAATGACCCAAGGAAAAAGGTGGATCATAACTGGGGAGACTAGTATGCTTTTCCTAACTGCATAGTGATTAGGGTTTATGGGTTTGAAGGAACTCCACACTCGTTGCCACAAGTAGTTCCTGATAGAATTTCCTACTTAGAAATTGTGAGGCAATTGGAAAAATCTGATTCCAAAAACCTCAAAGAACGCAACAAACAATCGATCATGCCCAGTACCTTATGTTTTGGAGACTTTACAGTGGTTGCAAATGAGGGATATGAGGAAATTGATGCTAAATTAGTATAGTGTAGCCTCCCTCTAGGTAAAAAAAGGAAATATTTTGATGCAAAAGGCTTTATTCACAAAGCAAGGTTATCACAAGCGTTATCAGGATATGAGCATGTATTCTCAATTGAAGATGTAATCAAAAAATATGATGAAGCCTCTACCACTAAAAGAATGATTGCATATAATAGGGTTATGCTTGCAGGGGAATGGAAAAGAATAAATTTTACATCTTATTTGAAGGCATTTGGTGAAATACAGAATCCTCTAGCAAGGATTGAGCAACTCATTGCTCATATGGATGAAGTGGTAAAGAATGTGCCTTCATTTGTCTTTGATGCCCCTCATGCAACCTATTCAGGAGTGCAAGCTGAAGATATAGAGCCCTTAGATTATATCCCTTCACAGCCAACTCCTGATGTGAGTTTTTATGTAGATACTTATATGAGTGAATAAGAGGAGAGTGATGAGGAAAGTGATGAGGAGGAAGAGAAAGTACAAAAAATAAGTGCTCCTATAATTGTACGGTATGAGCCTCCTCAGGAACACAATGTTGTAAGATTTGAATTATCAAATGATGCTAGGGTCAAGGTTGGACAGGAGTTCATTTCTAATGGAGATTTTGTTAAATCTCTTGAATTTAAATCATTTGTTTACAAATATAAAGGCAATAAAATGAGACAAAAGATGCAGGATGTCACTCCTGAATGAGAAGTTGTTGTTTTGAAATAATTGAAAAAATAAATAGACAAAGAGATGGATTCCATCACTCTTGAGAGAGGGGGAGAGTTAGTCCAAGAAGCTGGAGTATTGCTTTTTCCCAGATGGGATATAAGCTCTACAATTGTGTTTGATAGTTTCAGAAAGAGAGGAGATAAAACAATGAATTTAACAAACGAAGCAAGTGACAAGATGTATTCAGGATTTGGATACAATCTAGATGAGGCCACCTTGGTTATTTGGTCACTGTACCCCCATGACAAAAGACCAGTTGTGATTGATAATCCAAACCAAATGTTTGGACATCTCTTGGTTCAAAGAGTAGGGGATACCAACCCCATGGGCACAACAAAGTTGAATGTCAATGTGGCAAAGTTCACCAAGGCACAGATTGATAAGTTGGTTAAAGAAAATGACAGGTTGAAGAAGGAATTAGCACATCAAAGAGAAAGATCATCTTCCTCTTCCACACCAAAATTGTATTCCCCATGGATTGAGAAAGATAAGAGAGTATTGGATGTAATGGCTGATACAACTTATTGGAAGCAATGCCACCTGAAATCTTAGGAAAAATGTAAAGAATTGGAGAAGGAAGTCAAAACAATCAAGTATAAGACTGCATCCGAAATGATTGAGGGAAGATTCAATAAGATGATGAAATGTGTAGATGAATATTGGAGGCAATTTAAACAGGTACTCTTAGCATTAGAGGAGAACGAATGATTACATGGGAGAATAATTGAAAAGAGACAAGAGCTTCAAGACAAGCAAATCCTGAAAGGACAGACAATGTAGACACATAACAAATTGGTAGAAGCACACAATGGATATCATAAGAGGCTCATTGAGGATTTCGAGTGCTTCAATTCGACTCTGAAACTCTATGATGATATGGGAAATCCTTGAGAATATGATGATTGGAAGGAAAATTTTAATGTGATTCTAACTATTGCATTACAAGAGATCAATGACGAGGATATGATTTTACAAAATACTCACAACCAGCTCGAGAAGATGATGTATAGGGAGTATGATATGAGAGAGGTGATCTCCAATGCAGATACTTGTGTTGAACAAGAATACATCCATCACCTCTATGCATTCAACTTGTTCCTCAACCAAACTATGGATACACCATACATAGCAGGGCAACCATCAGGATGAAAGGAGTCAGCCAACAGCATGAGCACCATATCATGGAGTAGAAGCTTTGAACAGATCTTAGGTGGTCACGGGCTTCTACTTGGAGATTAATGGATCAGTTCATTTAGTTGCTGCAATATTTCATTTTCTTAATTATTTTTAGTTATCAAACAACATGACTTTTTGTAACAGGTTTGTAGCTTGTTGCCTCTCACATATATAAGAGATACCAAGACCCAAATAGATCATCCATCTCATATCAGAAAATACTGTTATAATGCATATTATTCAAAGATAAATATAATGGAGAAGGTTATGCATAATTGTTAATTTGCTTTCAAGTGTTCAACTATTGTGTGGATTTATA
>VDFB02060966.1:0-16817 GCA_007258455.2 Sequoia sempervirens
GGAGATAAATCATCTCAGCATCATCAAATTTGAAAATAAAAAACAAATCATAAAGAGTTTGAAAATTTTAGAAAATCCTAAAACTTAAAAAAAAATCCCCAATTTACCTCCCGAGGGGGCATATATCCATCATCACTCGAAAACAAGCATCTAGGGCATATCAAAAAAAATGTCAGCACTAGAAGCAAATTTTTAGTAAACACATCACTTCAAAGAGGGGAAAAATGTATACACCTAAAATTGGTTTAGATAATAAGTTAATTAAATACAAGTTATTTAATTAATAAACCTTTCAATTCTTCTACTTATAAAAAAATTCTAAATTTATTTATATAGTTCACATTTTTTAATTCTTCTTATCTTAAATCATATTCTTCTAATCTTAATTAAATAATTTTTTTTAAATAGTTTGTTTTATTTAATTAACCCTTTTTTACTAAATTTGAATAATTCTAAATTTGAATTTAGTCACATGTTTATAGCTTTTTCCTGCTTCCACCTCATTATGTGTCTCAACAAATTGAATATTTCAAATATTTAATTTAGCATTATCCTCAAAATATTTCCTAACAACTTTGAGACACTTGGCTCTTCTATTCCATTTATTCTTTCTAACACTTGGCATATTGTTTTTCTAAAGGGAACACTCTCCTTGATTCTCTCTAACTTCTTCATCCTCCACCCTCGATCTCTCTAGCTAAAATCCTAATCATTGGTTGTTGCCACCTTAGTTTATGCTTTGGAAAATATATAAATGCAGCCTCATTCTATAGCAAAAGGATCCCATTCTTGAGAAATCTTACTCTACAAAATTTTCACTAGAGCATTTGTGAGCATTTAGCATTTGAGAATTTAGGATTTTTAGAATTTAGAATCATTTAGCATAATCAAGGCTTTGTTGTTAGTTGCATCTTAGTTTTTGTAGTTTTATCACATCATTATCATAGCATAACCTTCATTTTCATATAGTAGCATTAGCATCATTATCATATCACTCATCAATCATATAGTTTATCAATCATGTAGGAATAGATTCCTTGCATTTTCCAGCATCTCATTATTCAGGTTGTCATTCTAAAAGTCATAGTGTACAAAAAATCTTAGAGCCATTATGATTTAATGAATCCTTCGAGATAGGAAATAATGGGATGACTTTAGAGAGTCTTTTTTGTTTCAATTCAAATAGATTGTTATTTAAATTATCTATTATAATGTTTCATTGGTATGTTGTTTAGCTTTAATTTTCTTATTCACATTTTAACATCACACAATATTTAACTATCTTCTTTGTTGTTTTTCATTGGTTTACATGTGTTATGCCTACAGCTTCTTGAAGTTAATTTTTATTGTTTTTGTTATAGCAACAATATTTATTGGGTATAATAATGTCGCTTTTTTTTTGGGGTTCCCAGTTGCTTGGGCATACCTGCAATTAGGCAGTTTTGCAGCAGATCGTTGGTATTGACCACATATATTTTTTACATATTCTAGTTTATCTTCTTATCTATTTGAAGCATTGGTACACCATGTTTTTATATAACATTCTGCTCTTCTTTTTGTCTGATGAATTCAAAGTTTAAGATTATCTTTTTGAGGTTAGTTGGGGGTGATATTTGGTAGTTTGTGGCATGGGAAAATATCAGCACAATGGCAGGGATGAAAGAGAGTATAAATTACTCAGTTTGAAATCCAATACCAATGAAACCAAATTTAAAAAAGGTGTATTCTCATCTTTCCTTTTAAGTACTGAAATGCCCATTTAATTTTCTTTGTAATTCTTCAACGAAAACAATGGAAATGGTTTTTGTCTATGATTTTTTTTACATATTTGAAAGGGTAAAGAAAAATTAAAATTGTTTAACCCACCCACAAAATTTATGGAATGCCAATTCCATATAGAAGACTCCAGAAAATTATGTAGGAGTCTCTCAAAGAATATGGTTTTATGTTTAGCGCGGAAGTTTTAGATAAATCATTTGAAATTTTGAATGCTTTATGAATTTTGAAAAGCTTCTGTCAACTATAGAATTTGTAGTTAATTTGTTAGGATTTAAAGAGATAAATTTAGGAGAACTATGTTCTTTTTCAATATTGGTCTAGGATTTTTGTGACACAAAATTAAAAAAGAAAATTTGGTTTAAATTATGCCATTTTCAAATATCGACTAAGATTTTTGTGAACCCATTTGAAAATATTTTTGGCCTATATTAGGAATCAATCCAAAAAAATTCTCTCAAAACATAAATGGAAAAATGGTTTGTGTAATTTAGCCCATAGTGTCTTTTCAAAGCTTCTCAAGATTGTTTCTCCTACTTTCTCTTTTCAATTTTGTTTTCAACACAAATTTGTTAGACCAATTGAAGCTCCTAAAATACTTTGTTACTTTTGTTTGATTGTTAGGGGAGTGAGTTGTGTAAATGATTGTTCTATAAAATGTTTTAATGCTCACATGGTGACCCTCTATGTTTTTAGTACCATCTTGATGTCTATAAATGAGATAACTACGGTGCGAGCTTTCACAAGATCAATGAGTCCTATTAGGAACTTAATATCAATCTTATAATGTTCTGTCATTGTTTTTTCTTTTTGATCCATCTACTTATTGGATTGTTAAATATCTATCTTAAAATGATATTTTCTCATTCTTTTTATTGTTCTAAATCTTTCCTAATGATGGCACAGACTGCGATGTCTACTATGGCGAAGGTAACCAAGGAGGAGGAGTATTATGCTGATGAGAATAACATGGGGTTCAACCAATGGGAAGAATGAATAGAATCTAAAGGTGGTTTAATTACAAGTTAGATCTAATTTAAAGGCCACTACTTTCCCAAGAGTTGCTTTGATATAACTAATTTTTAATCTTTATACTTGACATTATTACTTTAGGTTTATGTAATTTTTATGTCTATAAGCAAAATCTACTTCTCAGAATGTGTAGTTCAATTCATCCAATCTATCTCTGTGATTGTCATGGTGCTATAACTTTTATTGCGAATGGACTATGCATTATTTTTAATAATCCTATACCTATTATTATGTTGGAATGTGAATAATTTTTACAAAGAAACATGTAAAATGATGGGCTCTTTTTTTTATACCATGTCGACTGAATCTATTCTTATTCTTGAAACAGATTATTCCAATTCAACAAAATATTTAAAAAAGGCATTGCAAATAAAAAAAATCCTTATTATTAACTTCACTTAAATAAGTGACATTTACTAGGTCACACCAATTGCTCATTTTCCATTGTTTTATATTTTAGAAAATTTGTAAACAAGTGTTTGTTTTAGGCATGTGTCTATCACAATAATGATTGTTAATGTTATTTTTATTCATAATTTTTTTCAATTATGTTAAGCATTTTAGTTCGCATGATTTTTCTAGAATTCATGTAGATTAGGTAAGATTGTAGATTCAATTGTGTTTATTTTTTTAAATTACCATTTTGGATTGCACTCACTAATCTATTTATGAAGAAGAGGTAGGTGATCTTGAATGTGATATGAAACATTGATTGAAAACAAACATAATTTTATCTAATCTAAATGACTCACAGATTCATTTGTTGTTTGCTATGAACCTTGTCCACATGGTATTGTGGCTAATGTCTTCTATGTTGTACAAACCATTGTAAAGCATTGTCTTTCTTTTCATATCCACTAGGACTAATACACTCATGGTCTAGTCAATGTTGAGATTATTTAAAGTGTTGTCTTAATTTGTATTTACTTTGTATAATTTGAATGTCCTTTTTAACCTATTAGATAAAATCAAATGTGTTATGTAAAGTTATAAACACTATTATTTGAAATATTTTTTCACTATATACATCATCATTTTTGGAATTGGAAAAGATACACTTACTTTTCTTTATTTCTATCTATTCACGTATGTATGCTTTTCATTTCAACAAATGGTAACATGTAAAAAGGCTTAAATTGTTCATTGTCATAATTTTCGAAGCTAGGCATGTTTTTAGTTCTCCTTGTTCTGAACTTTGAAATGTGCTTTTCCTATCATCTCTCCACATTGTTTCTAAGTTACATGTGTTCCTTTACTAGACTCCAATATGGTCGCATGGATGATTAGAGGTTTGATCAAGGATAACACAACATGGATTTTGATCAAGATGCTTTGACATAGGTTGTGTAATTTGAATAGTCAAGAAATGTAATGCCTATTTAGTATCTAAGTTACTAGCTATGTTCCTTGGATTCCCTATTTTCAATTGTATCTATTTTAGTATTTTATGACTATTATTTATTCGTGGATATGTTGATTTTGATTTGTTTTTGCTAAAAAAAAATTGGTTTGACTTTAATAGGGTTTCCTCTTTTACCGAATCTATCTCAAAATGTTATTCAATTTGAAAAAAGTAGTTTCTTTTAGTTATTGTCAAATTAACAGTCCCAATGATAAATATAGGTCTAATGGTTGTTGCATCTTATCACAATAACCTAGATAAAAAATACTTTAATTTTTCCTATTTTCTATGCAACAAAATAGGTCACCAATAATGGTTGTGAGATCAATCCCTCTATTACTTTTAATCATGCAAATCTTCAAATTGGTGGAAAAACTATGATCATAGCCTCTACATTTTGATACAACATTATATTGGTTTATTTACAATGCAAATGATTGCAAGAAATGTATAAAATGGATTTGTTACAAAACCTTTGAAAACTTATAACCAAATGCACATGGCAGTTGTAGAACTAGTCTTCACAACCTTTTTCAACATCCTTCTGGCCTACACCAAAATGGGAGATTCGCTAGAGAGGATTGATGACCATAAATATATAATTGAAAGAGAATTAACCTAGGTTGTACTTGCAGGTTCCTTGGTAGATATGTATAAAAAATGCCTCAAAGAAATGCAATGGAATTATTGTAGGATATGCACAATATAGGCTTTTCGAAAGGCTTTGAAAGCTTTCAAGAAAATGCAATTGACACATTAAAGCCTATATCCACAACCTTTGTTGGCACCTTCCAATCTAGCAAAATTGAGATTTGGAATAGGGCATGCACATCCAACATAGCATAATCAAATAGTGGATTTATGTCAAAGACTGTGGTTGTAAGTACCCAATGGACATTAATGCAAAATGTAAAAACATATGCAAGCCCGATAAAATGCCTCAAAATTTATGGTCATCACTCTAGAAGTATGCCTATGATTTTTGTATTGTTAAAATAAGTTAATAACAAATACTTCATCAAAGCAATAGATGACTATGCTCTCTTCAAAAGAACAAGTTGGATCTACATTCATGGCTATTGCTTTCCTAAGAGTTGATTTGATATAACTAATTTCTATTATTGTTAGGTGATAATTCTTCTAGTATATATGTATCAACAAAACAATGAAATATAATTTAACATACTAAAAACTATGAACATTTAATCTCGTTACAAAAGAAGGGCCCATTTCTACCATCACAAAATTGTATTAGTATCAAAATAAAATGTACAATACAACACAACTAACAACTAAAAATTATTCGTGAAAACTAATTCTATGTTATATGGTATCCATCATACCTACATATTGGCCTACACTGAGGTCAATGTCATTGCATTGACTAGAAAGAAATTCACCCTTCATTTTTTTGGGTTAGAAGTAATGAAGCATTGTAACATGCAAACTACACTACTTGGAGACAAATCACACAGTCCACATTGTCAACTTGAATATAATGGGTGGCACTTGTTAACTCAAAGTGATCAAATTATGTCAAAGCATGGCTTTCTACAATCGTAGACTATGCACAAAATGGATTTGTTGAAAAATCTTTGGAAACTTTCAATCAAATATAATCAACATATATAAAGTTAGTCTCAAAAACCTTTGACTACCTTCTCCTTACTTTTTCCTAAATAGGAGCTTTATAATAGAGTATGGCATCTATCATAATGTAATGAATCTCAAAAACCTTTGTCTACCTTCACCTTTGCTTAGATTATCTTCCTCATTCAGATGTTTTATTTTAATCATGTTTGGAATCTTGTAAGAGGATGCATCAGTGATTTGAAGCTATCACTTCTCCATTGAGACCTTTATTGCAAAAACAACATCATTTATTAAATGGCCTACCAATTGACCTCATATACTATAAAATGTATAGAAAAAATAGACCACAAAGAGAACTTCAAAAACTCAATTATACATGTAAATTATTTAATAAAATAACTTATACAATGAGAATTAGAGAGGAAAATAAAAAACAATCATTATGTTTTTTTTCTTTTATACATCAGGGTATCCCTTCGACCCAGTCCAGGAGCAGCAGCCCATACCTTGGGTACCTGGGGCAAGCTAGTGCGAGACTAGTCCCGTGGGTGAGATGCCCCACTCGAAGCCCCACCTCTTAAACCCAGGAGCGCGGAGTCGAACCCGAGACCAGTGGGGAGCAAATCCACTGCCCAAGCCAACTACGCTACCCATGCGGGCTACAATACACCGGATGTCTACTAGTTTTATGGAATAAATACAAATGCTTATTTAAAATGACAAATATAACAATAGTCATCAGCTGACAGGCGGCCCAAATCCCTATTTTGATTTTGAAATAATTGCAGACACAACTGATTATTACATAGAACTAAATGAAACTAGGTAGAAAGTGAACAGGATAAACAGGCTGTTTATTGGGGTGGAAGAGGCCAAGTGTCGCTCTGTCTCATCTCCTGACTTCATATTCTCATTGAAAAGAGCAAAGATGCAAGTCTCTATACTCCTTCCTGGTTTCTTGGGTGTCCCTGCCTTGGACAATACATGTTTAACCAGATTATTATTGTAAGTCTGGGCGTTATCAATCGTAGCAACCAGAGCTTTTTCTGCAGTCCCATACGAGGGCCATCCACTTTCAGTAACAACAATAGGTATGTTATTAAAACCCAGAGCTTCCATGGCAGAATAAATAGTGTCAACCATGGAATCAAACAAGTTGGTGTAAATCCTGTCTCCATCCCTCACAAAAGGAGATGTGGAATTGAACAGTGCATAGTCTAAACTAATATTGGGGTTTCCCAGGTAGGCAAAGTAGGGATAGATATTGGCCATGTAAGGAGAGCTGTGCTGGTCAAGGAATTGCAGAACAGATCTCATCTTATCCTTCACTCCATGATTGAAAGTCCCCTTGGATGGAAGATAGGACATGGGTATTACTGCTCTCCCATGAGTGGTGGAGACCTTGATATTATGCTGCAAATTGGTGTTCTGAAGAGAAGTTTGCAGGTTGTTCATGGCAGCAAGAACATATTGTCCATATTCAGCCTTTTCCAAGGCCTGGTTGCCCACAACAATGTATTTGATATTGGTGGCAGGATAGTAGGCCAGAACGTTGTCATCTACCCACTTGTTAGCTAATTCCTGGCTGGAGGAGATATTCTGCAACTCGAAGTTAGCCACACCTACAATTACATCGATCCCAGAATTTGCAAAGGCCCTTAGTACATGAGGCTCTGCTTTGTAAATCCTCAATTTCCCAATGTTGTTGTTCTGCATTAAAGTTACCACTTCCTCAGCAGGTGGCAAATTATCTCCCATCAGGCCATTGTTCACTCCTATTTTCTCAGGCAACAAAATCTGACAGGAAACAGGAAAGTAATCAACTTGGCAGGACGGTTGCTCTAATGCGAAGGGAAAGGAGAACCCAACATGCACCTTACAACATCTTATATTTTGCTTAAACATATATTCAGTAACTTGATGCAAGCACATACTACTATGCCCTTAAAGCGGAAACAGACATAGTTGATTTCCCATCTCATTAACCCTTAGAGGAAAGGTAATGTAGTTTACAGATCTAAATGAAATTCAGCAGCATAACGACATATAAGTTGACACTTTAAGAACATAAAAAGAAGAAGAATAGAAGAAAGACATAAGAGAAGAGACACCAATATACGTGGGGAAAACCCTTTTAGGTAAAAAACCCCACACTCCAAAGCATTGAACCAATGTATTAAACTGCAACAACAAACATGTTACAATACACTTGCAAGCTCAAAGCCTTAACATGGAGATTTACATCTTGCTCCTCTGGAAGAAAAACTGAAAGCATAACCCTGCATAAAACTCTCCTCCCACAAACTTCTCCTCAAGCCTCCAATTTATAGACTTCTGGCTATACAAGAAACCATCTGTAGTTTTACAAAACCATGTGCTTAACTTCTCAGCCAAGATTCCAGTCTAAAAATAAGCTCTCACGTCCAAATTGTTCTCCCCTATTTTTGACCCTTACAGTTGTCATAGAATCTGTCATAATACATCTAAAAATAGTCCTTCCATGATATACTATCATGTGGGCATCTTTTGACAACTAATATTTCAATTTTCAAGGCACCGACATGTGGCAAAAGTGCCAATTACAAATTCAAACGCCCCTCTTTTATGTTGGAGCTGAATAAAATAATAACCAACTGTGGGAAAATATTAAATGACAAATAAAAATTAATAATGGAAAATTCTGCAAGGTTGAGACACCTAATTTTCAACATGTTTTCCTCCAATCTTTATTCTTTTCTGAGTATAAAAACAATAACAATATAATAAGAAATTTATAAAGATATTTACTCAGAATCAAATATTTGTGAATTTGAGTAGTTAATTGGAGGGGAAAGAATTTTTTTAAGCTTGTGAGAAGGGAAGGTTTTTTTGGATTTTTCAGTTACAGAAGAGAAGAGGGGAATTTGAACAAACAAACATACTGATCCGCAAATGATTAATCATTATATTTGACATAAATATAATGACATGTTGAGCTATATATATTGGTGGAGAACAAAACAATTAACCAAATTGAAAAAAAGCTCCTATGATTAGTGAGACAGTTATAGAAAAATTATAAGCCTAACTCACCTCTGCTTGTTTCTCAGGATTGATAAACTGTCGGGGAAAGCACAGAGTGTAAGGTGACTCTTGACATGCAATTTCTCTTTATATCCCTTAGACTAGCACTTGCACCAGAAGGGGTGCAAGGGTCACACCGATAGAAAAATATGTATAAGTTAATATATTAGAAAGTAAAACTTGATTTCTGCATAGAAGATACATTATCTTTATTCTTTGTTTTTTATTTTCTATATACAAATATATTTAAAGTATGATGCATTAGATTGTTATGTTTTTGTGTATAGAATAAATGTTTTTTGTAGGTTAACTTTTATTTTGTAGATTACATTAATAATGATGAGAAACATATGTCTGAAGGTGCTATTTGAAATATGCTTGTATACATATTTTTTATAATCAATTCAAGGAATGCTCTATAACAACTTTAATTTGGTATGGAATAGGAAATTAATGAGACGTACATAACAAACGAGGTTGACTACTTGTTCAACCATCTTCGCTAGAAGGATTCCTATTTTGAAAGGATGTTTTGAGCAAGATTAGGGGGCAGAGGTTTGATAGGAATCACCACCTTCGCAATGACTCTTTTCACATAGTATAAACTTTCCTTCCATTTCTAAGAACAATCTAATTATAATAAGTGAACATCATCTGATTTCTATCACTTCAAAATTGTGTTCTATCTATCTACATTGCTCCCATATCAGTCTGATTTCTATCACTTCAAAATTCTTAAAATCTATTTGGAAATGTCTTCAACCTTGGTAAGAAGGTTCAAATGCAACCAAGCATAACAATTATTTATAATTGGAAATCAATAGATTTCATTAAAACTTGGAGGAAACCCATGATTGACAAGAAACCCATCATCCAAAAACATTAGCAATGCCCCGATCTAGAAGAGTTTCCAATTAAGTAATTCCTTTATGGTCTTTGATTACTTTTCTAATATAAAATGAATCTAACTAATTATTATATTTTTCTAGTTGGACTTACATTGTACTAAGTTACTAACTAATAGGTGCTCTTACAGTATTGTAATATACATGTCAATGAGATGATTGGATCACTTAGAATAACCCATCACAGGGTGAACTGTTCTAGGAACAAGGAAAAAATAGTAGTAGATAACTTCCCACCATACATTTGAGAACCAATAGTTTAAGAAGTTTTGGGTAGAGTAGGAAACCCTACTTAGGTTTCATGAGGCAAAGCTTCGTCAAAGAGGGAGGGAAAGTCTTAAAATTAGTTATAGACACAACCATAGTGCCTAGGTAAAAGAGTGACTATAGGAGAATCAAAGGCATCTCCACACCATATAGATTTGAGACCCAAATCAACTTACTTGTGCCCTGAGAAACAACTATAATGCCACAAGAATTTATTTTTCAAACACACAAAACCTTCATTCAACAGATAAAAATAGTTGTTTTAGAATGAAACAAAACACAACAGAAAGTGATTTAGCAACGTACATATTTTCAAACAAGAACTTAGTGAAACTATGGCAAATGACAAGATTCCCCCTATTGCTTGGGAGAAGGTTTGTTTGCCATTTCCCTCTTGAGGCATTAGAATAAGAAAAATGGCAATTGAAAACACAACCCTTAGGGCCAAATTGATTAAGAACATCCTTGCCAACACTAACTCCAAATGGAAAATCCTTTTGCAAAGGAAGTAACTTGATACCATGGAATGGAAGGTCTATTTTCCATCTCCCTTTGGAAGTGCCAACTCTAACTCCAAAGGGGCCTCCTCTTGTAAAGAAAGTACCTTGATACCATGGAAAATTTACAAATATTCAACACCCTTGACCTCCCTACAAGGTTACACATATGGAAGTTCATGGGAAAATGCAAGCATATTATCACCAATCACATCCCCTGGGAGGTTAAGGATGGTAGAAAGTTAAAATTCTCAACAAATTCCTATAATGGACATAGGCCACTTCAAGAGAGAGATGATCTCAATGATATGGACATACTAACAAGATGTGGGGCTCTAAGGTCTAGGACAATATTACCATTAAAAGATGGCATAATAACATGTAGATAGAAAGACTCCGTTGTCATGTCCACACCCAAAGAGCAAATTGGTTGTCACAAAGGCATACTCCAAGACATAAATATATTCTTAAGCAATGCGAGGATGACTGTTCAAAATGTGGAGATTACTCAATTCAATTAGACTACCTATGTTTAACGGTTCCTCCTATGGATTTGGATTGGTCAGCCATCAAATGCTAGTGTAAGGATTGCCTACATAAGGCAGATCGCCCAGGCAACCATCTAAAACGAAGTCCTCACTTGGGAATCAACTAATGAAAATAGTTTTTTTTGGGTCCTTTCAATGCATTATATGCAAGCAAGCTAAGGAAACTAGGGAGCACCTCTTCATTCATTGTCCTTTCGTAGTCAAATGTTGGAGGTGGGTCTATTCCCACCCCCACTACCTTGAGTCTCATCTAGAAACTCTACTGCAACTACAAAATATCTACTATGGAACCAATGCCTAAAGGTTGTGTGGCTCTAATACCAAGATTGAATATGGTAAATGAGAGCAATACAAGAATAAATACATAAGAATGAATGTCAAAACATAAACTTCAATCCTCAAAGTAAAATGATGTACACATCTTATCCTCCATCAAACATTAACTATTTATTGCACCTGCTCTTGCATGTCTAAATGTAAATCTTCAAATGAATAGACAATTTTTTTATTCATATTTCATATTTAATTCTTCATAATCTCCCGTAGTTTACAACATCAATTACATTAAATATCATTTAGCAATTTAGTGAGAGATTAAGGTCTAAACAAAATTATGACACATTCTAAAATAATTTTTGGAGATCTCATTCTAAATTCTTTACAAATCTGAATAAAATTTCATTAAACACAATTCCACCACATTGTTAGGATAAGTAGTTAGTAACTAGCAGACAATAAATATAATAATATTATATGATACTATAATATTATAAATATAATATAATATTATATATATATATATTATATAATATTATATATATATATATATATATTATATAATATTATATAATAATATAATATAACAGTATATTATATTATTATACAATATAATATTTATATTATATTATTATATAATATAATATTATAATAATATATTCAATCATATTGATTATACAATAAGCATTATGTATTTTAGTTTATTTATTTTGAATTCTATTTTGAAATCCATTTTGGCTTCTTGTTGTAGGGTTTTGGATCCCTTCAAAAATAATGTTTGGAGATCTCATTCTAAATTCTTTAGAATTCTAAATAAAAATTTCATTAAACACAATTCCACCACATTGTTAGGATAAGTAGTTAGTAACTAGCAGACAATAAATATAATAATATTATATGATACTATATTATAAATATAATATAATAATATATATATATATATATATATATTATATAATCTTATATAATAATATAATATAATATTTATATTATATTATTATATAATATAATATTATAATATATTCAATCATATTGATTATACAATAAGCATTATATGCCGGTTTATTTATTTTGAATTCTATTTTTGAAATCCATTTTGGCTTTTCTTGTTGTAAGGGTTTTGGATCCCTTCAAAATCCGCTTATCCCCTAATATCAAAAGCGAACAATAAAGTCATGCTTGGCATAGACAACAAGAAGGAGCTCTATAGATTCATAGAGCGATGGATCATGTTTTTTATTCATTAATCCTTGAAGCATAACAGGGGCTGATAAATTATTTAAATTAATTTAAAAGTAATATTAAAATAAAAAATATCCAACTTAGGCATGGTCAATCTGCTACCTTCCAGACGTCATACGACAGATGACATAATAACTCATAATCATAAAATCCTGTTTTTTATTCATTAATCCTTGAAGCATATCAAGGGTTGATAAATAATTTAAATTAATTTAAAAGTAATATTAAAATAAAAAATATCCACCTTAGGCATGGTCAATCTGCTACCTTCCATATGTCATACGACGGATGACATAATAACTCATAATCATAAAAAGAAACTGTGTACCTTCAAATCAATAGCAAGAAGTTTTCTCCTGTATCTGAATTAACAATGATCCCCATTGACTTTCGCATCCAATCAAACTCTAGGGTAGCTATTCTATGTGTTCTTTCACTCCACCACTCGCAACAGTCTACGTATAGAAAAATCACAAGAATGGTTGTTACAAATTAAAGCAGCATATTAATAACAATGTCAATTTTTAGAATAACAGCAAGATAATGTTATCCCTCTGTGGAACATTAAAAAATAAGCAAACAACAAAGACTACATATAGAATAAACTAATTCCCTATTATGTTTTATCGCCATACATAATCTGATTTCTGTAGAATCTGGATAGTTTCCAGTACTTGCAGCATATGGATGCCTCTCTAAACCTGGTCAATTCATTTTTTCAACCAACACCTGAGATTACAAATGATGGGTATATTAGAATTGCCTATTGCACAGATAACTAAAACATAGCACCTAAATACATATCTTCAGATAATAGCATAATTTTGCCTAAATTGAATCGACCAGGTACCGAGTATAGTTGTAGGCCCGTAGGGTAAATAATTCAACAATGGTTTATCAAATGCATTATTTACTATGGTTCAATGGTTTGGTATTAATCATCCAAACCATGACCTGGCCTCACCAAAAAATATCAATTTACTAAAAGGATAGAATTTCAATTCCTACACATACATTTCGTATTGAGCCATTAGCCAGTTGCACAATTATCAGCAAATTATTATGGAAACACAAAAGTAAATACCCCAAGGAAATAGAACTATACCTTCAAAGCTGTTTCAGTTGGCATGTTGTTGGCACAAAATTGATGTCCAGTGTATGCAATAATGTCGATCTCCCTACAATCATTGCTTCATTTTATTGTTTACAAGCTTCCACGCCCAATCCATAATAAGAAACTCTTCAGCTGAAGTGTCTAAAGCTTTTCTCTTGCTCATGATCTCGAGCAATACAATGCCAAAGCTGTAGACATCACTCTGATCTGTAAGCTGTTCGTAAAGGGCATATTTAGGGGCTAAGTAGCCATGGGTACCCGCAATTCTGGCGGTGAGATGCGACTGGCCTTGTGTGGTCATCTGGGCAAGCCCAAAATCCACAACACAGGCGTTCATTTCATCATCCAGCAGAATATTAGTAGCCTTGATATCTCTGTGTGATAAAGTTCCAGTTGCACGCTGTAATGCAGATAACACAAGCCCTTCGCTATGCCAAGGGCAATGTTCTTCCGCTGCTCCCAATTCAGGGGAGCCCTGTTTTCATTGCACCCTCCAAAAAATGTGTTCATCGAGGTTGGCATTAACCATGAAATCATAAATTAGAAATCTCTCGCGCCCCTCTTTGTCCAAAATACTTTGAGAGCCACCAAATTCCGGTGTAGTGCAGTTTTTGATCCTCTTAACCACGATCGAGCGGCCATCGGTGAGGATGCCCTTATATACTCTTCTGAAACTGCCCTGGGCGACCACATTGGTTGCACTAAAATTGACTATGGCGTTCTTGATTTGTTGAATATTGAATGAACCTGCCCCCATGTTGGGCTTCACAGTGTCTTTTAAGAGATTCATGTTGCTGCTCACGAAATACCTGTGCTTCACCTTTCCCTTCATCATCACCCACCAACAGTAACCGAGGCCTATACCAGAGAGCAGGAGGAACCTAATGGCACCGCCTGTACTACCATAGAAAAAAATCCTTTGCTTGGGCTTCTCGTGAAGAAATGGCACACAAAGAATACATTTAGCCACCTGGGTAAACGTTGCAATTAAATTTTGATTTGATGGGCTATTGGAGATCTGATTTGATCACCTACTAAAGATCTGACTTGATTCAGAAATCAGATTTCTTCTCATTCAATGCATTTTATTTCCCAACCTGTTTTCTGAGGAGGTTTACCGGATAGAAAACAAGTTTGGCAGCGTGAGACAGGTTTCAGGTTGAAACGTCACACCATATATAGCCTATCGGCTAATGATCATGCATTTTTATGTAATTGTCCTCATCTATCTCAACAAGACTCTTATTCACAAGTGTCTCCAAACAATGCAGATCGCTCCACCCTAATCGGTTCCAGATTTCAATGGCAGAATTTTTCTCCATTCCAACGAAGAAACAAGCAGTCTCCAGGAATATATGTTTCTCTTCCTTATCTAAGGCATCAAAGCTAACTTTTAGCCTCTCTGTAATGCAGTTGGGCAATATTCTGGATATTTTGTGTAATTGAGACTCCCAATAATCTTTGCCAGAATTGCCATAAAGCTGTCCCCCAATTACCTTGAGAGACAATGGTAGCCCATTGCAAACATGTAAGAACTTTTTAACAAGATCCTCAAATCCTTCAGGAGGAGAAGGTTGTAGAAAAGCATGCCAACAGAAAAGCTGTTGGGCATGCAACAAATCCAATGTTCTCATCTTATAAATGGAGGAGATACCTGCCAATCTGAGGACTTCCATTTCCCTTGTTGTAACAATCACCAAACTACCCCATCCAAGATTATCCTTTGTTGGCAACAGAGCCTCCAGTTGATCAATGTGACCCACATCATCCAAAATAATGAGCACACGAACAGATCTCAGACGGCTTGCAATAATTGCCTTGCCTTGCTCTATGTTGTCAAATGACACACCTTTGACACCTAAGTCCTCCAACAGTTTTATCTGCTTATTATGCAACACACTTTTGGCTGCAGCATCTTTAATATCAAAAACACTCTCTCCATAGAGGTGTACTCTCTGTTATATATTGCTTTTGCAAGAGTGGTCTTGCCAGAACCACCCATACCACATATTCCCACAATTTGCACATTCTGACAGTTCTGTGAAGACTGAAGCGTGGAAACTTCGAAATCATTTACAGATTCTTCTAGACCGATTGGATATTTTGCAACCACTAATGGCACCTTGCTTATTAGTTTGAGTACTCTGTTCAGAATACTTTTCAGCAACTTCCTCTCGTCACTAAACATGTTAAACAAAATATAAAAAATGAATATAAGAGACCACTCAAAACGATGATTCTAACATTTTAAAAACCAGACATAAAAAAGAATGCAAGAAAGAAAAGTTTCAAGATGAATGCAAAAGAGGGAGTATATTGCATGCCACTTACTCATTATTGCTTATGATTTCACCAGAATAAAATGAAACAGTATGTAGTGCCATCTTCCACTGGTCAATCTTATCTGAGCTGTATCTACCCTTTTGTTCATGATCTGAAAAGGTATCGATAAAGATTCCTTTTCCCTTAGTCACCCATCTGAGATCCACAGGGGTAACATGGTATAAGATAGGAACAATTTGTGTGCCAGTTTTAAGCATAAAGGCGAGCTCGGCCAAACACCAGGGGGACTCTACATAATTCTTGGAAAAAATTGCTATATGAAGTAAAGCACTACGCATTGCTTCTTCTATTGTTGTTGGTAAGAAATCACCTAGTTCAATTTCTTCCACATCCAAGAAAACTCTCAGTCCTCTGTCATGGAGGGCATGGTAGAGACTGTTGGCCAGTGTGTGTTTCACATCTGGTCCACGATGATTAATGAATATATCACAAGGAAGAGTTGACGATGTACTAGAAGCAGGTGCAGATTGTGGAGCAATTCCCTCGAAAGCACCAGAAAGCTTAGTATCCAGCTGTAGACCAGAAATAGATGTGGATGCCATGAAAATGAATTGAATCAGAACAAGGAAACACAGGATACCAATTGAAGGAGGCTTTTAATGGGCTTCAAATTCGAAAGGGATAAAAGGACTGATCACACAAAGTCAGTTTTAGCTCTTCTTGAGATGACAGTGTGCTACAAAGATAAGACTTAGTGAACAAATCCATTTAATGAGTAGATTTGATTTGTGTAAAAATACTTTTTAGGGGAGAGGACCT
>VDFB02060967.1:0-13935 GCA_007258455.2 Sequoia sempervirens
TATTGGGAGATAAATTTATTTACTAGCTCCTCAAATGATCTAATACCTAGTGGAATTTTTGAAAACCATTCCATGCATTGACCACCCAAACTTCTTGGAAATAATCTCATTAGATAGGTTTCTTCATGTGCAAATTCCAGACTCATGGTGCAGAATTCTCTTACATGATCTTGAGGATCAGTTTTTCCATTGTATTTTTCATATTTTGGAAGTTCACAATTTGGTGAAAAAGGTATCATGTTCATATTTCTGTCAAATGGATAAGGACAAATGTCTTGCAACAAATATCTCTTTGTTGTTCCCCTTTGCATGTCTAGGATTTTTTGTTGAATATTTTGCATTTGGTGAGTTAAAGCATTCAATGGATCTGTGATTCATGAGTCAACTTCTATTTTATTGGGAGATCCCTTCAATTGGCTGACATCAAAATCATTGGGTAGTTTTACACCTTGATTTTCCAGCATCAGAGACTATTTCTCTCCATCCTTTTCTAGAATTTTTTCCATGAACTTGTGAATTTTAGGGTCTTGTTGAGCTTGTTGAATGTCCTCATCAATTATCTCATCTGTTTTAGGTTGATGAAATCTATGAAAAGGATTTTCTTCTCCTTCTTCCATGATGGTTTGGGTTTTTATTTCTTTGTCTCTGAGTTTTTGTTTTTGAGCTCTTGTTAAAACGGTCATGCAAGTGATAGAGCTTTGCTATACTTTGATCTTTTTTTTGGGAGTGCCAATGAAATACCTAAGTCAAATAGGATGATGGATCCTATTAATGAGACTAGGCTAAATCTAATGTAAAACATTTTTTTCATGATAAAGGATGATAAATCCTGATAGTGAAACTCACCTAACAATCAGAGATGAGATTGGTGATTGGGAACTTTAAGTTGTTTGATCTAAGTTTAGTTAAAGGGATTGCACTTGCAAGAGCCAATTTCTTCAAGTTTGAACCAATGTTTTGATGGGAAATGATCTCTACTCTGAAAAGGGTCCCTAAATATGATTCTAGTTGTCAGAAAGAAGTTCAATTTAACTCTTTGTTTGAGTATCAGGTGAATGCGCTAAAATAGGTTGTATATGCACTAAAAGATGGGATAAATGCACTAAAACAAACCCTATATGTGCTGGATTGTTAGTTAAATGCGTTAATATAGACCCTCTTTGCATTGGAAGATGAGGTAAATGTGCTAGAACTGACCCTATATGCGCTAAAAGATGTGGTAAATGTGTTATAATAGACCATATATGCGCTATAGTATGAATTCAATGTGTTGAAACAAGAAGTTTATACCCTAAACTGGAAATGTCACCGCTTTGAAAGTTTGCCTCGTTTTCTTGTTTTTAAATTAATGAATTGAGTTTTTTTTATGGATAGTCTTCTAAATAATGATTTCAAACACAGAAGCAAGTAGTAAAATAGTTGTTTCATCCTATGATCCAAACATCAAGTGTATGTTCTAGGATCTGGTTTGATCCCTTTGATTTCCACTAGTATTGAACAATAGCAAATAGATTATTCAGACTCTTCTAATGTCAAGGATCATTAATAACATCGCAGTCCACATCTTAGAACTATGTCGACTCACATAGCCCTATCACCCCCTAGAGGGCACTCATGTTTTTTCCTTTTTTGAGTCTTAACCAAAGTTGAATCCTCCACTTTTGACCAGAAATCTCTAGTAGTTATATGGTGAGTATCTTGGGGGAAAATTCTTCCCTCCCCTTGCACTGTGAATATTATAATGTTCAAAAACTGACTTAGCTTGGTTACTACACTTAAAGTTCTTAGTAAGGGTTTCTGTTTGATGCAAAAAATGGTAAACTCCCATAGGAGGCCTCCCAAGCTTTAGAATAAAGGATTTTACGTATCTCAATGATACTTGGGGAGGGATATCAATGCACACTACCATTCAATGTGATTTTCATCACAATTCACATTTGATTATAGTGGGTTGGAATGCTTGGATTTAGTCATTCCCACTTAGGTCATTCCCTTAGGGTGAGTACTCTTCCCCACTAAGGCAAGCCTGCTAAAGGTGCTATTGCAATAAAATGAAAGAGTGAGTCTGGAATTTTGGTCACCCAGTAAAGGGGAGAGCATAGGCCTATCACTTTGCAAACACAACATACATGGTGTTCTTTAACCTTGTAATTAAACTAGATGCCTAATTTAATCAAAGGAAAATAAATCCAACCCCTGCAAACATCGTTAGTAGTCTTAGATATGTCTTTGACAACGTATAGAGTACCTACAAAACAAAAAGATATAGATCAGTCCCCCAAAATTTAAATTTCTGCAAATAAAGGTGTATACACTAAAACAGAAAGCATATGCACTAAAATATTCAATATATGCACTATAAAACACACTCAATGCTCTATTATGGAAAATAAGAAAAGGGAAATCAAATCTTGTATATAGACTGAAAGAGGAGGTAGATGCACTAGTTTGGGTTGTGTATGCACTATAACAGAGCTTGGATGCGGAAAAAGTCACTACTTACGCACTAAAATAGGTCACGGATGTGCTACATCAAAATTCATGAATGAACCTGTTGACCAAAACTTGCAAGAAAATATTAAAAGTGGGGCTAGGCCCCACAGTGGGTGCCAATTTATGTGTGTGTGAATAATGTGAATAAGAAAATAAAACCTATATAACATACCAATGAAACATTATATCAAGGAATTCAAATAACAATCAAATTGAAACAAACAATTCCCCAACGTCTCATTGTCCTCTATCTCCAAGGATTCTTTAAGTCATTTTGCTCTCAGATTGTTTGTGTACATGACTTCCAAATGAGAACCTAAAGAATGAGAGATGTTGGAAATGCAAGAGATGTTTCCTACATTACATGATTGATAAACTAGTTGTAGATGGTATGCAAAGATAATAATGTTGCTATGATGTATGAAAATGATATGATGAAAATATTGTAATTAAGATGTTGCTAATGAAAATGCCATGATTAAACTACATGATGCTAAAATTCTAATACTAGAATGCTCACTAAAATGACAATGCTAATTAAAATGTTGTAGAGTGTAATTGCTACAAATGCTCAACTCTCTCCCTCTTTGCTATAAATGAGGGCCTATTTATAGATTTTTGAAGGCATGAGCCTAGGTGGTAGAAATCAATGTTTTGGATTCAATCTGGAGAATGGACGGTTGAAGATGAAGAGGTTAGAGAGAAAAGGGGAGTGTTCCATTCATCAGAACAAATTGCCAAGTGTGAAGAGGAATAAAATGGAGATGAAGGCCAAAAGTCCCTAATTAGTTAGAATTTGTTGATGATAAATGCTAAATTAATTATTAGAAATATTTAATTTCTTAAGACACATGATGAGGTCAAAGGTGGGAAGAAGTTAGTAGAAATGTGCTTAAATTCGAATTTAAAATTCAAATTTAATGAGAGGAGGTTAATTAAATAAAACAAACTAATTAAATTTGTTCATTTAATTAAGATATGAAGAAAATGATTTAAGATAGAAAGAATTAGAGAAAATGAACTATATAAATAAATTTTTTAATTTATTTATAAGTAGAAGAATTAAAGATTATTAATAAATAACTTGTATTTATTTAATCCTCCAAACCAAATTTGAGTGTATACAAAAACCACTGCCAAATAACATACTCAAAAATTCACAAAGGTTAAACAGAGAGAAACCATTTAATTCAAATTTGAAAACTTCATTCCTTCACATTGAAACAATTACAAAATTATTAAATACAATTTAAGAAACAAATATTTATAAGAAATAGACTTTCTTGGATCTTCTTGTAGCTTCTTTTCGCTGCCCCAAATCTCTCTTTGCTATTGTTCAAACCTTCCTACAACTCCTTCAAAATCTCTACAACTTTCACACACTAGTGCCTTTTCTTTCCTTCACTAGTGTTGCTCAAACCTGTAACACAAAATCCCCAATGATACCTCTACAAAGGCATACCTTCTCCCACTTCCTCATAAACTTCTCACATTTTTCTTCAAAAACCCCCTAAAAATGTATTGAAAATCATCAATTATTGCTCCAGAATGGGTGCCTCACTTCCCCCAAGCATAGCTATCCATATTCTTAGTTTTTGTAGCATTAAATGAGACATTTTAAGCCTCCATTAACTCCTCCAGGTGTTGTATTTACTCCCAAAGGCGTTTTTCTCTATTCTGAGCATTTTAAAATATCTAAAATATTGATTTTCTGCCTCTTTTATGCTCCAATTGCCCCCCATATTATTTGTGCAATAGATAAATAGTTAGTGAAGGAATAAAAATTGATATTTAATTTCCATTACCCTCATAATACCCTTCCACAATAAAATTGATCAAATTATTACTCTGGAAGTGTCAAATCAGGTGCTCACAGGCAAATAAAAATGAAAGTTCTTTGATTCACACAAAAATTAGTGTGCAAGCTTAGAATGGTAGCCCATGGAATCCTGCAAAAGGATTTTACTCCAACCTTCCAAAATATGAGATATTAAATTTTTCGTAATTTGCTCAATTTTTAACAAACTTTCAACATTAAAATCTCCCAAACTAAAAAATGTATTACTTAATTCTTTTTGCATATTTCACATGCCACCTCTATGAATGTCCCTACCAAAGTATTTTACTTTGATCCTTACGAGTTTTCCAAAAAAAAATTTGAAAACTGCTTGCAAAGCCTTAAAACGATGAGTTGATAAAAATCAACTTTATGCAAATTTGAACACACCAAGAGCTTTCCAAAGCCAAGAGATGTCAAATAAATCCCAAACACACCAAAACAAAAATTCAAACCTGAAGCTTATTTTTGGTTGATGTTGATTTCCAATCTGCCCAGATGCTCCTACATCAGAGTTTTTGAGGGATGCAAAGATAGAAAAGTATGATGTGAATGATGCGTTAGAGTGTGAATTTGAGAAGTGCAGTGTGAGCTTTCTTGTGTTAGATTGTTGGATGCAGTGAGAAAAATGTGTCTACAATTCTTCAATTGATTTGTGAAGGTGTTGGTGATATCATGGTGGATTTCTTTGTTGCATTGAGATGGATTTCTTTGTGTAACATTCTTCTCTTATCTTCTTTTTTATTCTAGTAGTGAACCTTTTGGTAGTGAGCCTTTCTTTCTTTGGGAAATGAGCCCTCTAACAATGAGCCCTTTATATTCATTGTTGATATTACTTTATATTGTGAGTTAATCCTCATCGTGGTTTTTCCCATCTTGGGTTTTCCACGTAAGTTTGGTGTTCTCTTATGCATTGTGTTGATTTTATTTAGTTTTTATTATTTTTTTTCATACTAAATCATTGTAACAGATTAAGGGTTAATTGAATGAATGTGGATTTGAATGTTTTTGAGGGTTTTGAAGCTTTAAGGTACAACTGATTCACCCCCCTCTTAGTTGTCTTGTGTATTCAACAAGAACCTATAGATTGTAACCTACTAAGACCTATTCATAGTTTCCAGAGAATAGCATTCTCTAGTTTAGGGCACCACCACCCCGGTCTAGGCAATTTTAGCCCCAGTTTGTATGCTAGGTTCCTCTATCTCTACACTCTTCTTTTTTGTCATCAATTCTTGTGTTACAATTTTGTACTTTTTAAAAAAATATGTCATTTTGTTGTAGATTCATAGTTGACCTATTTTTATATTTATATAATCAAATCAATCCAATTCCTAATCAATCTAATCAACCACACACAAAAACATAAAAGAGGACAAAAATTTTTATCTACCATTTTATTTCTTTCATTGACCAATTATGGTTCCTCTCTAATGTAATGTTAAGAAATGTGTGATTTAGACCCTAGATCTTTGTTCCTACATAACAAGCACATCCCCATTGTACTTAGATATAAGAAACTATGATGATGTAGAATGTAAGATGTATGAAGTTAGGAATATAAGAAGAATAGAAGACATTATATTTTTTATAAATAGTAAGAAATATATATAAAGGAAGTTTATGGTTATGATACTTGATATGGATAATTAAATTCTATATAATATATTATTAATCTCTATTAAAGTACTACATGAAAAAAATGTATGTTGCAAACCCTTTTGTCAGTGAAGGTTTTTTATTTTCCTTATGTTAGGGTTATTTATTTTTTCCTACACATATTATTTAATCTTGCTTAGGTTTGTAAGGAGTGGTTAATATGAGGACACGTGGTGAAATACATCAACTACATGTGTCACTCTCTCCCACACATGGGTAGTTGAGTTACACATCCTCTTTTGGCTTGTCGTGCCACCTCTCATAACCATTATTTTATTTTTACCTAAGTAGGTTATGGGGTAGTTGGGTTACTCACCCTCTTTTAGATTTATGTGTCACCTCTTTTTTGTCTTCACCTAAGGAGGTTATGCCACATGTTTTGTCATTTACCAAGTAGGTAAAACACCTCCCACCTTTTATGGGTAGTAGGAGTTAATGCACCTCTTGGATGTATTTGCCCTTATTTTTCTATATATTGAGCACTCTCCTCTCACATTCACTAGTTCTGCTAGTTTAGTGATCGTCTAGAGAGAGTATTGAGAATATTCTATAATTTTTGTTGTCTTGTCTCTATTTTTCTCTCATTTCAAATTTCTCTTCATTCTACTATTTTTATCTTCGATCATCTATTGAATGAAGTTGCATGTGATCTACGATCAACATCAGATCCTGGCTTGGTTCTTACTTTTCATAGAATCTAACATGGTATCAAAGTCGTGTTGTCTCGTATAGCTTATTGTTTTTCATATTTTTTGAGAGATTTGAGACTAATAGAAAGTTAATATTTTTCTTTAAAAACCAAGTATGCTCTTCTCCTGCATCCTTGTATAATCTAGAGAATCAAAATAGTTTAAAGGAAAAATAAGCATATATTTAATTTGGCTTACATATATTTATTCCTATGAGATTTGGTGATTTGTAGCTTTTTGGTAATATTGGATGCTTTTTCAGCATTTCCAGAGAGTCTAGAAAGTCCAAGAAAGTCAAAATTGACTTTTATTTCACCAAAATCAGATATTGGAGGACAGTAAAAAACATTAGAGTTAAAATTTTGATTTTTTTACTAGAGCCATTTTCATTTTGGCTTCAAAAATTTGGCTTTTTCTCATTGGTAAGAAAAATGATTTTTGGGTTTTATTCCCAGGGTCAAAAAACCATCTAGGTATTTGTTAGTGTTTGCATACAGTTAATAAATTTTGTAGAAATCAAATCAAAAGGAGGCATGAGTCATTTATCACAGGGAGATGTTGTATCTTTCTTCAAAAGTGCTTGCCTTGAGTGTCAATTTTTTGCAAATGAGTACTTGACAGAAAGATGGAAATGAGAAATTTCCATCCATGAAGGTTTTAATAATTTTTTTTGTTTTTTATATCAAATATTGCAAGTTGAATCTGCTACATTTTTATCTTCAATATGTCATATCTTTCACTTTTGTAATCCATTTTTCAAAAATGAAAAGGTGTTGGAAAGATATTGAAGAGTAAAACACAGCTAAAAGGTTTTTTTTTTTAGATTTTATTTAAAATTAATTTGCATCAAATATTGTAATTTTGGCCATTAAGGAAATTAAAAGCCTTGCAATCTAGAAAAGCCTTGTAAAATCACTAATCATAAAGTGCCAACATTGTAATATCTGGATGGTGATTTTTGAGACTAGTGGGGGTGTCTAATGTGTCTTCTTTCTTTACACTTTTCCTTCTTTGTAGTCTTCTTTTCTACTCTTATGGATGCATCTACAGTTCTCATTTTAACACCATATAATTATTTTGAATAGAAATCTAAGATGATAATCTATCTGAAAAGACATGAATATCATCATGTTACAATGTGACTTGAAATGTAACACCCCTCTGATTTTCTATGTTTTCTCTGACAATTTAGAGACATTGATAGACCATATTTTATGTTATTATTATTCAATCGCTGACAGTGGAGCGATGATGGTGTTATATATTGATGAGATGATACACTATGTGGATGCTTATTATTTTATGTTATGATTTTGATTAGCATAGTTGTTATTTGAGATAATATTAAATGTGCTCATATTTTTATTATTGATGTTTTGTTTAATCAGTCTTGATGTGATTGTATTGGTGAAAAGGACGGGATTACATCACTCGCATGTGAGTCCCTTGTGATTCCGCGATTCTCTCTTCACAGTGTGTATGATTTATTATCTAGATACATGTATGACATATGCTTTGTTGCAAGCTTGCAGGTACAAGACAACAACTTCACCTAGATTCATAGGTCTAAGTGTGTCCACTACCCAACAATAATGTTGATTGGGAGATAGTAACGGGTTAACCTAGTCAAACCTTTACCCTAGTATAGTGTGTCGTCAATCCATGTATTGGTCATATTCTTTATCCACATTTTCCTTGTTATTTTATTTATTGTGCAAGGTTTAATTATGAGGATTAGTTTAAATGTTATGATTGGGTATTTAATTAATCTGGATGATTGATGTTGAGACTTTATAGTTGATAAATTAATTAATTTAATTTATGTTATGAAGTGATTTTATTATTAGATTAATTTGATTTGAAATAAATAAGTTATTTAAATTTCAAATGCATAATATCTGTAAAAGATCTTTGGAAGTATCTGTGGTTGTTGAAGAAAGGATATTTGTTTTGTAACTGGAAGTTAGAAGATATTTACTATGGTAGTTGAAAATTGATTCTGGGAGAGAATTATTGGAATGGATGAAAAGAGGTTATTTCACAGAAGGAAGGGAGGTTATTCAAAAGTTGTTGAATTTGCTTTGGGTTGTTAAAATTTTGGAAATAGAAGCTCTTGAAAAATTTTGGGATGTAGTTTTGTTGCTTTCTTTTGGTTCTGGATTATTTTCTATTCTCTGGAAAGTGGTAATTCTTCTGGGGAAAGGCATTGGCCAAGTTGAAAAATAAAGGGGAAGATCTACTTCAAATTTCGAATTAGCAAATCTTTTGGAGCAGGTTCCTTATTGCTTTTGTGAATTTAATTTTGAAAGGTTACTTATATTATTGTTTTTCAAATTGGAAAGGTTTTCTGTAGAAGAGGATTTTATTTTTGTAGAAGCTTTTGTTTTTAAAAGATTGTTGAGAATATTTACAGCCTCTGTATAAAATATATTTTAGATCTTGTGTTTAAATGAAGTTTTAGAAATGGATTTACCCTGAAGGAAAATTATAGTTAAATTTTAGAACCTTAGTTAAAATTGAAACCTCTATATTATTTGATTTAATCTTCCTATAGAAAGCTTTGTTACAAATTTGCCCTTCTAGACTATTGTTTTAATTTAGTTGTGCGTATATATATATTCTTATGCATGTAATTGTTTTAGTTTCCTGTAGGTTTAATTTTCAAAACTTACCTATGAAATTTTGATGAAATATTTATATTTAAAAAAATAAAATGGAATTAAATTTCATACAACAATTGCTAGAAAAAGTAGGAATTTTTATTTAAAAATTTATAAGTTTAATGTTTGTGTGGGGGGTGGTGTGGCTGCACCCACAACCGCACCCATGGAGGGTGTATTGTTGTGAGCAACGCTCCCCAAAAATCTATTGGGGAAGTGTTGCCATAGGCAGTGCATCCTCCATGTGGGGAGGTTGGGGCAGCCAAGGCTGTGACCCCCAGTGTCGGCTTGTTTTAGGGTTTCGATTTTAAAATATTTTTTTAAATATATAATATATGTATATATGTATATATAGTATATATAATATATGTGTATACACCTAAAACAATATGCATTCAGGTAAATTAAGTAAACCTATTTGATTAATACTTCAACTTCACATAAATAGGTCTTGCTTTATTTATATTGTTCACTTTCCTTTTAATTCTCCTAATTCACATTCCTCTAAATTAAATAAACAAAAAAACCCTAAACGTGTTTATTTGATTAATCTTCCCTAATCCTGATTAAGAATTAGAGCACATTTCTACAACTTTTTTTTATGTGCCACCTCATAAAGGTCACATGAAAATAAATGAGCCTAATTATTAATTGGAATTATCCTCACACACATCCACCAATAAAAAAAGCACATGGATTTATTCCCCCACACTTCCAACAAATTTGGAGCACATGGGTCTTTGTTTCACACACTTGGAATCTCATACATTTGGCATGCTTCCAATTGGTCAAGGGATTCTCTTCACATGCATGGTATGTTTCCCTTGGTCAAGGGGACAACATCCTGATTCCTTTCATCTCCACCGTCTACCTTGTCTCCTTTGAATATGAACCGTTGATAGGTGCCACCTCACAAAATGCTTGAGAAACTCTATAAATACACCTCTCATCCTTTGCATTATCATCCACCTTTTGAGTAATGTTATAATGCTATTTTGAAATACAAATTGGAATAGTGTTATAATGCCATTTTTCATCCACACTTTGAGTATTGTTACCATACAAGGTTTTCGTAGGAGCTTGGAGCTTTCATGGAGTCTTATACTTAGCTTTCATATCATGTGTTACTTTGCATTCTCATCTTAGATTGATTAATTGCTTCATAGTTACATTTTATCATCTCCATTGCATCATAGTTACATTTTAGGTTAGTTTTCTTTTTTGTTGCATTTGAGCATATGCATAATCATGGATAGCTCACTATAGTTGCATATCATCTCACTCATCTCCACTTTTTCATCTATCATCAACATCATCCTTCGTTTATCGTTGCATCCATTATCCTTTCCATCATTTTGTTTCATTTAGGAGCATACCACTAATCATTCCAGCACACATTTGCATACCAATAATCCTTCCACCACACATTCACATATAGAAATAATCTTAGATTGCATATTAAGCATCAAATATTGTTTTCTAGGGAGTCATTTTAACAACCTTTGTGCCCATAGAAATATGAGGGCCAAACGGTTTAATAGAAATAAAGAACAATGATACGTATTTGAAAGGTTTGATTGTATTATGAATAGATTTGTTTTACTTGCTTCAAACTTTGAATGTAAACTGTCTCATTAAGGTTTGTGTTGACATTAGAATAACTCACTTTACACATTTGACACACGCACAAAATGGTGCCCACCATGGGGCCTTTTCCTCACTTATTACTGACTTTTTTGATGATTTCATGATTGTATGTTCAAGGTTTATGACTTGGGAACAATTTGCACCGGTTTGGAGGCAATTCTGAGTTGTTTCGAGGCATTTCTGGGTTGTTTTTAGAGTTTTGGCGCCTCTTGCAAGCAGTGCAGAGACCTTTTTCAGCTATTTTGAGACCATTCTACCTTGTTCTGAGAGTTTTGGTGCCTCTTGACTCTATTTTGGCGCCTCTTGCAAATTGTCCCGAGACTGTTTTCACCTGTTTTGGGACCATTCTGGGTCACTTTTAGAGTTTGTTGCCTCTTACTTGAGCTTTGGTGCCTCTTGCAAGTTGTTTTGGGACTATTTCACCTATTCTAGGACCATTTTGGGATACTTTTAGGATTTTGGCCCTCTTGCACCTATTTTGGTGCCTCTAAAGTCAAAGTTTTGGCACATCTTGCATCTTGTTCAAGACCCTTTTCACATTTTTGAGACCATTTTGCACCCCTATTTTTTAGAGTTTTGGTAGCCTCTTGTCTACATTGCGGCACCTCTTGTCTGTTTTGGTACTCTTACAGTTTATCCTGAAATGTAGCTCACATTTTTATTGTTGTGCATTTTTAGGTTTTCCCAAATTCGTTGTCAAGACTCAAAATATAAACTACTAACATATTGCAGGGGCTGGATGTTATGTACTTGTTTCCATTTTGGTTAAGTTAGGAACATAGCTTAAGTAAAGGGATAATGAACATCATGTTTCCTTTTGGTTAAGTTAGGAACATAGCTTAATTAATGGATTAATGAACACCATGTATTTTGTATGTGATGGATGGTAGGCATATGCTCTCCCCTTAACTAGGTGATCCAAAAAGCTAGACCCATTCTTGTTTATGTGTGAGTGTAAGTGGAGTATATGGCATGAGTTCTCTCTTTATTCATGCGAAATAAAGATCGATCGAACTATGGGTATACTTTCTTGATTTTTTTTATCCTAGAGGGCCTGCCTTGTGGGAAAAAGTAATCACCCAAGGGAACGACCCAAGTCAGTAACACGCTAAAGCCAAGTGACTTCCAACTGGGATATAAATGTGGATACTTGAGGAAAGTTCAAGTATCACGAGGATAATTATGATGAGATGGATCGAAAGGGACTCTCGCCACATGGATTATCCCCCACGAATGGAATGCCCACAATAAAACCCTTGTTGTAGATTTTCCAAAATCCTTTATCTATTCTTTGGTGCAGCAACGGTTGTTGCCAAGGCATCCACATTCTCACAGTTTTTAGTAGAGGTGATTGGTTTTCCATGGGAGTTTCATGGGGACTAGAAGCTTGGTTGGCCTGAGAAGAGAGTGCACTATAAGGGGGAGCCCGTGCAGCCAAGCTTCTGAATTCACCCACTAAAGATAGTGTGGTTAGGGTAAAACCCGCGTGGAATCTAAAAGAATAAAGTCTTACATAGCCTCAGGAGTGTATATTATGCTTGATGTGTCTTCAAAATGAAACTCAAACAAAACACCATTGAAAACATTACATTTTGAAAGTGAAAACATTGATTCAGAACTACATTCATTGAGGTAGACAAGTCAGTAACTTAGGTCCATCCATCTTCAGAAAATCAATCCTTCCAGCAGTGTTCCACCTTTCCTTAGAAAAAATAGAGTCAAAATATGTGGTTTACATGGTGATTTCATGAAAGGTCAAGATTAGAAAACCAAAGATCAAACCTATTAGTCCAAAACAACATAAAAAATGTTTGTCTATGCTTTACGACTTTAGAGAAAGGTTAACCTTTAATTTTTACAAGAGAGCATGCAAAGACAATCTAGAGTTATACATGATGTACTATTATCAAAATCCAAGACTTTTCCAACATTTTGAGTACCTTAATTACACATCTTGAATCAAAACTTTGAGTCCAAGATCATTCCCTAGATACCTTAGAAGCCTAAACATTGTCGAAATGGACCTATACAAGTGGAAATTTTCAAATTAAGCCTAGATCTAAACATTTCAGGGTGCCTAAATCATCACTACCTATCACATCTTTGAATGCAAAACCTAGTTTCATCTTTGGGATTTGTCATCCTTTAATCACGATACTATGTCATGCAATCAAATCAAACTTGGTCTAATCAATAGAATTTGTCATTCTATTTGACTTAGTTGTAATCCTTGGCACTATTTCAAACCTAGATCAAAGCTTAGTTTAAACCCTAACACTTGTATGCCCGTCCAAACAAGATCAAAAAAGAGGAGACTTAAGGACAAGTAACTTGGAACACCCAACTTTGAAATAGGAAACATAGGAAGTCCGAGTAGTGAAGATTTCGATATCAAAATTCCCAACATTGAACCTCAAAATAGTGAGATCCCTAGCAACATGGTTGATGCAAAAGAAATCCCTATTCCTAGACTCAACAACACTCAAGGGGAAGAAATACTTGTGATGAGGATATCCAACAAGTAGAACAAGACCCCAATTTCCATAAGTTTTTGGAAAATATTTTTGAAAGAGATGGGGAAAAATACCTATTAATGTTATCTAATCAAGGAGTTAAACTTCCCCCTAATTTTGACATCAACATCTTAAAAGCACCTCTCCAAAAGGCTAAAAAGGAAACAGAACAAATGGTTACTTTAACTCACCAAATGAAAAACCTTCAACAACGAGTTCTAGATATGCAAAGGGTAAATTTGAAATGATACTTGATTGAGGACATTTGTCCTTATCCCTTTAATCCATCCATCAACATGATTCCTTTCCCTAAACGTAGTGAATTTCCAAAGTATGATAAATACAATGGTACAACTGATCCATTAGATCATGTAAGGGAATTCCAAACTATGAGTCTAGAATTTGTGCATGAGGAAACTTATTTGATGAGACTATTTCCA